>VZTT01054260.1:83667-94777 GCA_013400855.1 Buphagus erythrorhynchus | reverse complement strand
CCCACTCTTGATATTCACAGAATTTAGGGCAGCTGAGCCAATTTGGTCTCCTGTATTTGGCAAGGCATTAATTTCAGCTATCTTCATGTTCAGCCCAATACCCTGGTCTGGAGTGAGGCATTTTGATCCTTGACAAACCTGTGGGGACCACAGACAGCAGTGTCAAAACCATTCTTCAGACCTCAGTGCCACTGGAGATGGAATGAAAAAAGTGGTTTGCATTGGCTTTTTTCCTATGGAAATACAGAAAGGCATCCATTGAGGCAAGTGGCTGTGCTCCTCCTGTGACTGCTGCTTTTGAGTTGCCCTAGCTCTGCAGAAATAACAAGTTGCCTTTCTTGCCAGATAGTCAAAATTTCATTCCTGGCCATTGTGTCATGAAAATTGTTGAGTTTCTTTAGAGGAAGCATTTGTTAAAGGCTAATATATGATCTTTGGTCTTCTGAGGAGTGTGTTTTCCTTCCCATGAATGGCTTCACCTTGACTTAATAAAAGCATGGCTTGTCCTCTGTGCTGGCACAGTCTGTGCACTCAGCTCCAGCCTCGTTTCCTTAGGTCCTTAGGCTTTGAGTTGGCAGACCTTGTGTCTTCAGTTATTGCAACGAAATTATGCTTACAAGCGAGGGACATAATCAGGTCCCTTTAAAAATCAGGTTTATGGGAACTAATCTAAATGTGAAGTTAACTCATTTTTAAAGCAGCAGCTTAAACTGTCATTAAAGCAACAAAATAAAGGCCTTTAGAGAGAAGGGAACATTAAGAGGAAGGAACAGAGACATCAGGTTACAGATAAAGATGTTTGCTGCCCAGCAAACAAGTAGTAGAGCTAACCACTTCATCTTCCACCTCACATAAACAAGTAGTTGATGATACAATAAACACAGCAAAAGTGAATGTCGGTGCTGCAAATGGCTTTATGCCAAAGCACAACAAAAATCAGGCACTGAGGCTGGATGAGCTCTTTACAAACAGGCAAGTTAAGACTGCAATATTGCACAAGATCATTTAAAGCCTCTAAAAACGCTTAAAATTTCTCTCCCTCTTTCACTGGCACTTTAGTAAGGCAATTCCCAAAATTTGACTTGTGAAATAGTCTGGAATATGACAGTTGTATCAGCAGCCTGTAGCGAGGCTGTTCCTTATTGGCCCTATGTGCACATTAGAAACCCCCTTTGTACCACGATGAAAGCCTTACCTATTCCAGGGCATATTTGCACAGAGGGAGTAGTTAAAAGTTTTGATTACTGGGACTGCAGATGGTGGGGCTGATTCTGGGAGTAGCAGGCTATTCTTCCAGTCCCCAGAGTCTGGAGATTCAGCAAGCCAGCACAGTGTCACATCAGCTTTGTCCCCATCTTTAAATATATTCATGCCATCTGTCTCTTGGTCTCAACTGGTGAAACAATTGCAACGTAGGTTACGTACAATCAATTCCCAGTTGTTCTGAACAGCTTGAGATGTCTCACATCTAACTCAGTGGCTTGTGGAAGAGACTGGTAAATGACTTTTTCTAGGAAGATGATCGGTTTAGGATTCCCTTTGCAGACATTTCAGATGGCAAGAAGTTCAGATTTTAGCTTGATATCTTTGCACTTTTTCTCCATATGGTTTCGGTTCTTCTTGCAAAAATGTGTGTTTGTCTCCATATGTCTCTTATCTTGAGATTTTTGTGTCATCTTTAATTAGAAATTGAAGATCAGTTGGTTTGATTTATATCATTATTTGTCATTGCTGCTATTGTCTTTCAGGCAATCATATTCAGATGTTAATGTCAGATTAAAATTATTCTTTATAGGGTCATAAATATGAAATATGCAATTAAAGCGTTGCCATTTTGAAACAACAGAGTGTGTGACAGACCCCTGCTCGCAGTGCCTCAGTCAGCACTGTCCTTGTGAGAGAGCACTGTGAATGCCTGTCACTCACACCTACCCCAGCCAAACACAGATTAAATCTGGGACTGCAGGTGGGACACGGTTCAAATTCACACACCAGGGGAGTTAAATTCCCTCTCAGCTCCTGTGATCGTGATGAAATTGTCAAAGTGAAGGATGATGCATTGCCCAAGTGGAGCATGCAGGTGGTCCTTGCTGCAAGCTGGGGGCCAGGAGCCACTGGGTGCCCTTGCATCCTTGGGGATGCAGCCCAGGGGGAGCACAGGGCTGGTCCCTGGCAGGACCTTCTGGGGTTGGAAGCCTGGCCATCTACAGAGACAAAAGTGGAGACTGTGGAGAAGCACAGGCCTCAACAGGCAGGCCAGCACTTGCTACACAGATTTGTAAGCAAAATCACTCTCACAGAATTCAATTTATGAAAATACATCATATTCCTAATTTTTTTTTTTTTTCACTTGAAAAACTTCCAGCTTCCTTATGAGGTTACTCCACACTAACCTGTAGGTTCTGGTGACAACAGGTGGATCCTTGCCTTGAAGCCTCTGCAAAGAACTGGGATTTGTCTTTTTCTTTAAGTGAAAGGAGCCTGAACAAATGTATAACTTCATTTTGGTAGGTCCTTTTTTCATACTGTGCCTGTAACCAGCATTCCTCTTTCATAGGGAACCCTCTACAGTAACTGAGGTGATCCTTTTGTTCTGTTCCACACAAGCACAGGTAGCATGAGGATCTCCAGCATCCCCTCATTACCTCTCCTAGAGGAGGTAATGGCCCCTCAGATAATCCATAAATAGTGCTAAGAACTGTGGGTGAAGAGCACTACACAAAAGAAGCCTTTTACAATGAAGCATAAACCAAGGTATTTGATACCCTGCAAATCACAGGGACAAATGCTGCATAGTCCTGCATGCCAGCTACTGACTCGCTGTCTTCAAGCTGGCTATTGGAGCTGGTTATTTCCATTATTTCCACATTCCCAGAGATCATTTTGCCATCAGGAATGGCTGCAGTCTGAGTGTTCAGGGCTGTCTCCAGCAGGGACAATAAATCCCTCTTCCCCACAGCCCCTCACAGCACGTGGCAGAGAAAAGGGAACCTGAAGGCTCCTGGAGGAGAAAAGCAAAGCAAGAATTTGGCAGGACGGATGGCATGGATGACAGACAGGTCCTTCCAAGTTAGAGAGCAGGTAAAATACTCACTTCAGCAAGCTTCTAGAATTTTCTAAGATGCAGAGGAAAGGACACAAATTCAAGCACAAACTGCCCTACTATCTCCTCTGTCCATGATCAGCAGTGTCTGGAGAGATGATAAATGCCTTTGAGAAATGGCCAGGCTCTATCATACGGGAATTTTATTTCTCTGTAACATTTTTGATCATTCAGTCCAGTTTTAAAGGGGAAGTTCTTCTGCTCCTAGCCATTCTGGGAAACCCTGTTTTTGAGACAGGATGTCTTGGAAATTGTTGCACCACCTGAGATGATTCAGCTCTGTGCAGGGCTATGGGGACATTGATGATAAAATAATAATAATAGTAATAATAATAATAGTACCTGAAGCACTCCTTCTGGACACTGACCTGAGTAAAATCAGTCACATTTTTGGAAG
Source organism: Buphagus erythrorhynchus (assembly GCA_013400855.1). NCBI lineage: Eukaryota > Metazoa > Chordata > Aves > Passeriformes > Sturnidae > Buphagus > Buphagus erythrorhynchus. Next base: position 91,277 of record VZTT01054260.1, on the reverse strand, counting down.
GCACTCAAGTAGTTTTAGCCTCCATATTTTCTTCTCTCCCAGTAGGTAAGCTGAGAATAAATCAGGGTCTTTCACTGCAGTACAGCAGAAACTACCTGTTACACTGGGCTTTGTGGGTCAGTGCTTTGACGTCTGTGCCAGTGTAAATCTGAGCTAAAATGTATTTCCTAACTACACAGGGAGAACAATAAAGAATATGAAGGGAGCTCAGAGGATATGCAGACTCAAACATGAGGCTTTCAGTGGACACTGCATTCATCTGCATGAATAAAGCAGGTCTGGTTTGGATTTGCTTCCATCCCAGGGGCAGCACTGTCCCAGGAGGAATGGACCCCTCAGGGTGTCACCTGCTGTGCACCTGCAAATTCCTGCTGGAATAAACTGGTGCAAGCAGAGCTGAGCAGAGGAAGGGATCCACCTGCTCAGCCCCTTCTCAGTGGCACCTCTGATGGCCAGGCAAGCCCTGCCCACACCTGAGTGGCTTCTCACCTCCTTCCTGGAGCTCCCCTGAAACATCCTGGTTGAGAAAGAGGGATAGAGATGGCGACAAGACATTCAGGAATTTGTCTAGTGAACTGTAAGAAGGGTCAGGGAGACTGTGGAGGCATAATGTTTACTGAGAAGCAAATTAAAATGCAAAATATGGTGGGCTCATACTGCAATGACTCCAGTGAGAAGTCCAGTGAATATCAATCTAAATTAATTTTGGCCTCTTTAATCAATCATCTCTTTATGAAATACAAATAAAGCCACATCAGTATGACATGTTATTAAGGAAGAAAAGACAGTTGCCCTAAACGTCTGGTGACAATTTACATAAATGTCGTTTGAGGCAGCAAGGTTAAGACCTCTGGCAGAGCATTATAATACTCTAAAGATCATCAGCAACTTCACTGTATAAAACCAAGAAACAAAGAGGATTGGTGCCCTGGAACCAGGGGGTGCTGGAGGAGTGAGAGAGAAGGAATTTAATTTGGCACCTCTGCAAATCTTAGGGAGTTTTTAAAGCATAAAAGGAATGTAAACAAGTCATCAAAATAAAATGGCCTGAAAGAAGAATATTTACTGTATTTTTTTTTAAGAACTATGATTCTCAACTCATCCAAAAGGTCTGTTTTTGTAAAAGATCTGTGTAACTAAGGTCCATGGTTGGCGTATTTATTATATTATAGTATTACTGTGACAGGATTTGTATTACTGTCACTCCCAAGTCACCAGATGGAAGTGAGACCCTGTTATGTCACACATTTGCTATGGAAGAATTTCACATGGGGAATTTTATTTTCTAAAGAGTGGAGAGATGGAAGGAGACTGATTTCCTAGGGATAAACTGAACATGACTGGTTAAACCCTAATGAAAGCTCAGGAAATGCCCTTCACAGGCAGGGCCCAGCCCAGCTCTTGCACCTCTGTGTCTCTGATATTCACCACGGGTTTTCTGCACAGAAAGGTCATGGGATCACACCAAGTCTCACTCATGGCCAATTTCTCTCATCAGGTCTCTAATGTGTGTTTTGCTTTCCTTCCCTCAAGCCTGTTTATCATTTATTCCCATTCTCCTGTATGAAAAAATGAACAAAGACACTTTCTAAAGGCCATTTCACAGCTTTAGGGAGCTATATTCAGGAGAGTAATGTGTGATCTAAGGCAAGCTGAGGAGCATTATTTTCCTATCACCACCCCACAGATGATGGGGAGTGACAGATTACATGCCAGTCACAGCACACTAGGCAAGGGGCCAGGCTGCCAGGAGTTCTGTCCTTTCTGGCTCCAGCCAAAGCATTGTTGAGAATGAAAGAATGATTTATAAATAGCTCACACTGAAGTCAGTCTATCATAGAAGCTGCAGATCAGCCTGGTCTTTATTCAGGCTGTTGAAGATGATGTCTGTACGCTCTGTACGTGCAGGTGTTGCAGACAGAGCCTGCAAGGATCATGTCCCAGAGCTATTCCCTTCCTAGCTGTCACCTTTCTTTGCAACAAAAAGAAAACCTACTGCAAGCACATTTAGCTTCACTCCCTTCACTCCCTTTTAGCTTCCCTCTCGTTTGATAGATTCCACATTAATTTGTACTCTCTTAGAAAGACTTCTTTCTAAAAAAAAAATAAATTCAAGTATCTGTCCTTTCTCTGAAGAACTAACAAAGAAAAAAGAACAATATCTTATTAGCAATCATGTTACCAGATCTCCCACAGAAAGTGTAATATGAAGAGTTAGGATTCAGTGACAGAAGTGAGCAGAACCTTCTGCCAAAACTGAACAGAGTCAGTCTGGAGCCATCACAAATGAGTCATTATTCTCTAACCTTTCCCTGAATGTTCACACACAAAACCTATATGTTTTTTCAAGACTTTCTGCTTATTCTATGAAACGAAATCTCTCTAAATCAAAGTATGAGTATCCTCAGTCTGATGAGAGAATTTGTTAGCAGTCCTAGTGAGCCCATGATGCCTTTATGCAGACTTCCTACGAATCAACCTGTGGGCAGACCCCAGAAGACAACCCCACCCCAGCCCAGCCCAGCATGCTGTGACAGCCCCAGCCTTGCTGTCCTGCAGCTGGACACAGCTACCAGGAGGTGTGTCCTTTTCCAGGTGAGTGACAGGGGACACTGGTGTGGAGCCAGCTGCAAGACACCTGCAGCATCATCCCCTGCTTTGAGGTGACCCCTGAAATGCTGGGGCGTGGTGTTTTTACATGGCAGGATCTGAAATGAGACTGCCTTTCTAATGGATACCTTCACCTGGTGTTTTTTTAAGTAACTTCTCTGAAATTAACTTTCTGCATTATCCATTAAAGTTATTCTTGGCACTGCCAAAAGGAGGGAAGATGAATAAGGGCTATTTCTTTCAGAAGAGAACTCCTATGCTACAATAAAATTTTATTGCCAAAAGCAAAACCAGAACAGATTGGAAGAGAATCTGTGTCCACTGAAGATTTTTTTTTTTAAATTATCACTAAATATCATTTATCCTGTTTTAATCTCATGCACAGAACATCATTGCTCCTGATATATTGACCAAGAATAAAACCTGACAACTTACTCAGGAGCTGCAGGTTCCTGAAGATGAAGCCTAATGAATTATACATATGTTTTGGGCATAGCTGAAGTCAAGACAGTACAGGTCTAAATGTGTACTTACAGCTACCAAAATCATATAATCTGAAATTTTCAGCCATGTACCTTCTGCCTGTTCTGCATGTGTGAGCAATGACTGACCAGCATACCAGTAATGGTAAAAAAGAGAATTACACTGCAGCTCATCACATTGTTTGTGGACTTATTCCTTTGGGGTGGGAGAGGAAGATGGACAGAGAGACAGAGTCAGACAGATGTGGTGCAGCATTCTTGTTCCACCATGTACACTATAAATCCCTGAGACAGACAGTGCCTCTTGCCAATGGAAGGGTGTGAATGAAACCCTGGCTGCCATGGAATGGAGAGGTCCCCATGTTAGCTTCCTAATTTACCCTAAAAAACCTCTCTGTGATCAAAGGCTGCTTCTAATGCATGCCACAGAGGTTTTATAGCTCTCTGTGCCTTTTAATGCCACAGTCCTGCACGTTAAATCTATCCCAAGTGGGAAATGGATCCAGCTCCTCTCCAGCACTGCAGAATTCACATGTCAGTGTTCGTGGTGCTTTTCCATTAGGTGTGGGTCTGGTTCTGACAGTGCTTCCTAGCAGGAGCAGTGCAGGGACACAAACAGGACAATTCTGTGCTTGCACTGCCTGCCCTGTTTCCTGTTTTGTGCCTGCTCAGGGTAATGCTGAGCTGGCAAACACCAGGAAGATGGTGACAAGCAGCTCTTTGTGCAACAGCTGAAAATAGATCTGTCTTAAAAGAGAGCCTAAGTGCTATTCATTGATCATGTCTGTTATTGTCTACATAAATAGAAGCAGCTGATTGCAAAAGTCCTCCACTTTGGGAAAATGAGGATCACGCTGCCTGTTTAAGGCCAGATTGCACATGGCTGATCAGCAAACTAAGGGCAGAGAAATGCTGCCCCAAGGCAGCAGGATATTACACGAGTTTTGTGGCTGATCCTTTCCTAGGGGTTCTTCAAAGCAATTAAAAGACTAGGGAAGCTTTTATTTATTAAGAATCTGCATAGTTCGTGAACTTGCACCCTGGGAAGCTGATTTGTATGGGTGAGTGGACAGTTACATTGAAGTCATTGACAGGAAAAACAGAAACTGTGTTAGCAAGGATGACTAAATCTCAGAAATCTGGGCATGAACTTAATCAGCAGCAGAATTCTAAGGCTTCTGTGCTGCTGGGTGTTTATATGATGTGCACTGGGAGTGGCAGTGTCCAAGGCCAGGTTGGAAATTGGGGTTTGGAGCAACCAGGGACAGTGGGAGGTGTCCCTGCCCATGGCAGGGGGTGGAATGGGATAAGCTTTAAGGTCCCTTCCCACCCAAACCATTCCATGATTCTGTAATCCTATGAACACTATTGTAATAACCAGTTACAAATAAAATTATTTGATTAGGTTATTTACCACTCCTGTGGTCATTTTTCTCCCACTCGTCCTCTGACCAGAGGAGGCACTTAAAAAGTTTGGCAGTGATCCTTCATTGTGAAGACTGGAAATTTAATTAAAATTCTACCTGGTTTTTTTTCTTTAACCAAGAACCTTATTATTGGTTCATCTCAGACAATAGGCCTACGATTTTCCCTGAATCTTGACACAAGATGAATTCTAAAGGTTGTTAAGTGCCCCTAAATTCACAGCAGGCATTTCTTGCAATGAATCCAAAATAATTATGTTTTACTCTGCTCCTTCAGCCTTTTCAGTGGTGGGAGGTCAGGACCTGACCTACCATCAACTGGAAGTTTCAGAGGAAGAACTTGGCTTGCAGAAGGAGAAATGTAGAAAACACTGGGTCAGGCATCTCAGCACTTCTCAGAAGCCCAGCAGGGGCCCAGCAACATCATTTGGAGGTGAAACACTTTTCAAGATCTTCCTAAAATATTTTAGAGTCTTTTAAGACTACAGCATAAAGGACCATATTGTCAAAGATTAAAACAAATATCTTTTGTCTTAGTGTCCTCTGAGTAAAGCTATTCTTAGAGGAAGCATAAAAAATGGAAAAGAAAAGAAATAAAAGGCGTACCACTTATCTCTTTAGTGTAAAGAAATAGCAATGCTAGGCTAATCCAAATATTACTTTGCCAGATCCTCGTTTGATATTCCAATGGTGCATGTAGTTCTAAAACAATATTTTAATACTGAATTCCCTAAATAATTATTTGTTGCAAAATATATTCAGTCCATAGAATTTTTCCTTTTCTTTTCAGGGATTGAATCTGGAAGTCTTTATTAAGGTAAGATGCTGCAGAAACCCTCAGGGTTTACCTGAGTTAAGAGCTCAGGAACTGGTCCTGCATATGCACATAAATTGCTTTGGGAGCTGGAAGATTGTAATGTAACAAAAGAAGAGTCCATAATGCATGCAGGCTTCTGACAGTTTTTGCAAACATCAAGGAATATGACACCTACCCTTAATATGTTTCTGCTCTGATTATGAAACCCAAACTGCAAGGAGTCCATCTTTGCATATGCCAGATAAATCAGTTTTCCAGCCTGAGCTGTCTGGCATTTCTTTGAGTGGATGATGAACTTGTTAAAAATGAAATAGAGACTAATGGGTACTTATAATTTAAATGAACCACTGCATGCAAAGTAATTTCTTTAAACTATCTGCCAGGTAAATCTTGAATCACCAGCGTGACACATTTGAAAATTTAAAAATGTGAACATATATTATTTAAATATGAGTACCACTAATTGAGATTCAACAGAGTACAATTCGTTGTTTAAGGGGAAAATCCCAAGATGCCCATGCAACAAGAAATTCCAAAGTCAAGAGAAGTTCCACCTGCAGGTGGAGAACAGATTACAAAGGTCTCTGTCAGACAGGCCAGCCTAATGTTTATCTTTACCAAATTGCAAGGAAGAGCTTTCAGACTTTGTATGATGCAGGGAAGTGTTATCCAGCCATCACCTAGCGACCTGCTAGTAGGCAAGAGGCTACAGAAGGCTGAGGAAGGTGAGCTGTGGGCTGCCCAGAGCTCAGGGTGTGATGTCTGGGAGCTGCTGGCAGCAGCTGCAGGAACATCAGTGCTCACCTCGCCAGGGCTGGGTCAATGCAAAGGGAGTCTGGAGCACCTCACTCGAAATGCAGCCTGACAGCTCTGGGACTGGCCAAAATTGTTTATTTTCACTACAGACAGCTCAGATTTGAAAGGAAAAGCTTTTCTTTAAGAACAGCATATCCTTTTAGGAAGATGTGGGTAAGAACACGAGGAGGTAGGTTGGCTGGAAAGGATTTGAGGTGGGGAGTTTGTGTTCAGGGAGGTTTTCTGCAATGTTGTTTTACAATCAAATTTCCACCAGCCCCAGCAGTAAAATCCAGGCATGTTTTCTCCACAGCTGAGTGGAACAGCCAGAGCATTATGATGAGCAGCTGTGCAGATGCATCAATCTGTGCAAGACCTGTTCAGGTCTGAAGTGAGGATGGGTGAGGTGGACATGAGTGGTTTTTTGGCTTGCAGGTATAATAACCTTCCCTCTGAAATGGTGAATCAGTGCTCTGCAGTGCCTCAGCTACATCCTGAGCTCACATGGCACGGACTGAGGACACTGTGGGATGCAGTTCCAGCACAACAGCAGGATCAGGCTCTACATGGCTGATGTATCACAAATTTATCCTGGTGTGATTGTTAATTATGTCTAATATTTCCCACATCTTTCCAATACAATAAAATGCGAAAAAGTCAGATTGCTGATAGGTGGGTTAAAGCAAAATATTTTTTCTAAGAAGTGTTTTTCCCATGGACATTCTTTCTTCTGAAAGGGTGAGAGGTTGAGAGCTATCATGGGTCTAGCTCAGGAGCATCACTGAGACTGAAAACAGCAGTGAGGAAAAAAGAAAAATGCAGTGTGTTCAACACAGCACATTTAGAGATTTTAAAACTCTGTATTCCCTTGACCAGACCTAAAGCAAAACAATGTTCTGTTCTGCTAAGCCTTCATCACTGGGAAATCAGAGTGGATTTTTAAAGTGAATTAAACAATAGGATGGGGTCACATGAGGACTGATGCTAAATTGAAGAAAATTGAGAAATCTGTTCTTTAACTGTGGTTTTGTGTTACATTTGAACTTATTCTTCCCATGGTGATTTTGAAACTCTTGCCTCACACTAAAAATAATTAACCTAACACTCAGTAATGCATTTGAAATCAATGAAGTTAAACAGGTATACAACTGGTGTAACGAGTTTCACCTATTAGTACAAATTCTGAAATTAGTTGGGTTGCTTTATGTCAAGGGGTAGTATCTCATTGACTTCAATGAGCTTTGAATAAAGCTTTAAAATTCTCTGTCTCACTAGATTTTTTTAATGAGAACTAGATTTGTTTAATGAGAACAAAACCAGATGGTTCCACCTAAATAAATGGAGCTACACTTGTAGAAAAATAAGGAAGAATCAGAATGGGATTACTGAAATTATGGTTTTGGCAATCACAATATAAGGGTTCAAAATCAATTCCTATTTTGGCCATTCTGGAATAGCATTTTCCTTTTTTTTTTTTTTTTT
>VZTT01054260.1:37473-83606 GCA_013400855.1 Buphagus erythrorhynchus | reverse complement strand
TTTTTTTTGTTTTGTTTTGTTTTGTTTTGTTTTTTAAAAATATTTTTAATAAAACAAAAATATTTTATAGGCATCACTCCATCACATCAAAACCAACTGGAATTGCAATTTCTTTTTACTACCACCAAAAGCACACTAAGTTTTAGATGCAGTGTAAGACCATGGAACAACAAGAATCTTGTTTTTATAGTCCTGAATATGTAGAACAGCTTAGGCTTTCTTCTATTAAATACAGCCAAGGCATTGCACTTGGTAAAGGCAGAAGCTGACTTGCTCTTGCATTCATGGTTCTAAAAACAAAAGAGGTTGGGCCAATGCTCAGGCTGCACAAACCCTCTACACTTCCAAGGCATTTCAGCCACAAAGCTGTGACTATTGTATTCAGCATTCTCAGGCCCAACTAGAATTCTCAGAAATGCTGCAAACATGACAGGTGGAGTCACCCTAACACAGAACACTTCAATAATATTTAGATGTTTCCCCAGTTCACTGCTTGGCTTTGTTTATACTCAATACCCATCTTTCAGTGTCTTTAAATCATCTCTTTGAAGACTCCACTAACTCTGACCCTGTGGGAAAAGCCAGCTAAGTCAGGTCAGCTGAGACTTTTTGCTAAATTAAGGTTTTTTTGGGAAATAATATTCTCAGTATAAATAAGCCACTGCAAATCCAATATTATTGGAACAAAAGAAGACAAACTAACAAATCAGTAAATGCCAGACTGGAGGCTGGATTGCAGGTTGAGCAGGCAGAGCCCTCTATCTTGTCCCTGAAGATGAGAAATATGTTTGGAATTGAAAGCTGCTGGAGGAGTTTTCACCCTGGGAGCCAGTGGGGTGCAGGAAATCAGGGTGTGGGTGTGCACAGAGCCTGAACAGCCTCAGACTGGCACAGGCATCACCTGAGCAGGAAGGGCTGGAACCCATCTGGAGTGCCATCCACTCTCCCTAACACTTTCATCTCCAAAGCACAGAATATTTTGCAGTTTTGACTGGATGATTGGCATGAGGAAGAGGACATAAGCAAATCAGAGTGAGATCCTAAGGTCACCTGCTGGGGAGGTGTCATCAGGGAAACTGCCACGATGAAGCTGCTCCTGGGCAGTTCAGAGCTTGCTGTCCCTTTGCAAAGGATTATTAGGCTTGATTGTGCCTTTGCAGGTGATTTCACAATCGAGGGATGGCACTGATGAGCAGGGAAGGGATTAAATGCAGGGCAGCTGATGAGAGTGGGACCTGATGAAGATGATATTTCTACCTGTCCCTGTATTTGACACATTTGTTCAAATAGAATTACAGGAAAGAGTTATACTCTTTTGTAAGCTCTGTTTGATTGGTACAATTTGTGTTTAACATCTGCCTTTGATTTCCTGGCTTTTTAAAGTGACTCCCATGGCTCCTATTATCCAGCCCAGGCACACCACTAAGCTAAAACTGGCAAGGTGGGAAGGGCGAGATTGAGGCTAGCAGCAGAAAGCCCTGCCAAGCACAAACTACCTGATCTTTAAACAAAGAAAGCAACTGACAATCTTTTATATACCTGCTTGCATGTATATTTTGCCATTAAACTTGACAAAAAGTTTGTCACAAAAGGCAAAAAGTGCATGAGCAAATGTGCCACTGCTGTATTTTGAAGTGTATGCTTGGGGGAAGTTGCTGGAAGACAGTAGGGGATTGTCACTGTTGAGAAATGGTTGGCTTTGTTCACAGCTGTGTAATTTCCAAGCTGATTGATAGTCTACACACAGAGCAAATATGTGTTGTCCTGAAATCCTGAACTTTCTTTTTGTTTCCTTTTATAATATTTTTTTCCAGTGCAGAAACCCCGGAGTGCAAATGTAATTTCCCACTGCCAAAGTAGAGCCCCCATAACGTCATCATGTCCATCATTCTTACCCAGGAAATGGCTTCTTCAATGGTATTAACAAAATTGACAACTCAAACATTTCCCCAAGTGGCAAAGGGAGATATTTTTGGATTTAACTTTTATTCATTATATTATTGTGTTGCAGTTTAGCTCTAAGAATCAAATTAAGACAATCATCTACTACATTGAAGAAGTTCTACAAATGGGCCATGGACTTAAATAGTTCTTGATTACTGTAAAAGGGATACAAGTACTGGTCTTTTTAGGATGAGCCCCATCATTCTCAGGGATTTGTTGTCCTCTGAATGCTTCAGCATGTGCTAGTGAGAGGTGTGAGATGGTGACTGAAACCAGTGTCAGAGGGACAGGATGTGGAAATGTAAAATTTAGAAAATTATATTATAGGAAAGCGCAGCAAAAAGAGCAGTGAAGGTCCAGAGACCATTTCAAAGTGTTCCCCCTAACCAAGATATTTATGTCTCTAACAACAGTTCCTGATATCAGTAAAATCACAAGCGTTGGCCTCAGAGATAAAACAGAGAGCCAGAGACTGAAGTGATCTATTGGCCAGCTGCCACTCCTGCTCCTGCACATCTGTGCTCCTCACTGGGCTCCACTAGAGTGACTAAATCCAGAACAACTCCACTGGCCCTATTTTTAATTAGACATTTATTAATAGAAAGTTGTGGATGTTACTGATATACGATGAAAGCAGGGATGGTCCACTCTACATCATTTTCCACACAGCTGGCTCATTGTGTATCATTTTGATGATCTATAAAATGTTCCTTGCAGTTTTTGTTCTGAGATAATTTATAATACAGAATAAATCATTGCTATACCATAATTATTTATGTCCACTATGTTGGTGCCCTAATCTTCCAGAACTTCTTAAGTAGGCACAACAAACACATAGCTAGTAAAGTTTTAAACTTATAGAAATATAGACTCATGGAATGGTTTGGGTTGGAAAGGACCTTAAAGCCCATCCAGCCCCATCCGTGCCATGGCAGGGACACCTCCCACTGTCCCAATGTCCAGCCTGCCCTGGGCACTGCCAGGGATCCAGGGGCAGCCACAGCTGCTCTGGGCACCCTGTGCCTCCTCCACCCTCACAGGGGAACAATTTCCTCCTAATACCCAATTTAAACCTACTCTCTCTGTGTTTAAAGCCATGCATATTGCACATACCTAGTGGGGAAAATGCTGATTTACTTGAGACTTGATGCCAGTCAGTCTGGGATTTTCTAATTAACAGTAAACGAAGTATACCCAAAGATAAAGTTTCTAAAAATATTGTCTACTTTGCATCTCCCTTCATTCATCAAAATCCTGGTCTTGAAAAAGAAAAAAAGAATTTCAAGAAATTCTGTTTCTTTGTGCTTAACAACATTGTCTCTTTCTTTTAAGAAAAAGGCATTTGTGAAAAAAATAACTCATGTAATAAGGCACTGTATTTTATTATTCCAGAGGGATTTCCAGTAAGAATGTATGGTTTGTGTTTGCTTTTACATTTTCTTGTTCTGAGAAAGGCTGGGTTGCTAACACTGCTCTAATAAAGCCCATTGTTTTAATACTCAGCTGTGTTTCAGTGTGCCTTTTGATCAAGGAAAGGATTTGGCCAGCCCTCACTAGGTCAACAAATTAATATGCACAAAGCAACCAACATGGCAGCAGGCACTCACCCTCAGCTGTAATTATGATAATACTGTGATATAATATTGTTGGGATTCTGTGTCCTAATTGCAGATGTGGGGGTGTCCTGGAGCAGCAGTGCTGTGCAGCAGAGGTGCTGGCACTGGCAGGGCTGCTCCTGTCCTGTCCTGTCCCTGCCACCAACCAAGGGCTCTGCTCTGCCCCCAGCCTGAGGCATGAGGAACACAAATCCCTGGGTGCTCACCAGTACTTCCTCCAAAAAAAAGTCTCAAGCCAAAGCAGTGAAATGCTTCTTCACAAGCTCCACATCATTTGTATACTATCCAAGTAAGGTGTGGAGCACTGACTCTCCTTCCTGCCTTGGGAGACTTCTGCTAAAAATAATGTAAGTTTTCTGTCCCCAGAGCAGAAAGGGTGGCCAGGTCACAGGACTGAATAATGCTTACTCAGACTGCAAAAACCTTTTTCAGAGAAAACTCTGGGACAAATTCTGTGAAGCCATGCATTTCTGTCTTGTCCTTACTGTGTAAAGGATACAGGTGTGCAGTCTGCTCCTCACACCACTCCCTGAGGCTAATGCAGATGAAGGGAGAGCTTGGAGCAGTTTGTGGGAATGAGAGACTATGTAAAATTGAGAGGCACTTCAGGTGGGACAAAACACAAAGGAATGAATGAAAGAGATAAAGAATGATGGGTGATGTGCATGAGGACAATGTTTATAGCATATTCCTCTTAAAAGGACTTCATAGTGCTCTGTGCCTCCTAAAAAGTCTCAAGAGGTTTTTGGCAACACACAATTGTGCCATCGTTTGGGAAATAATTGGAGAAAAAATGCCATTTTGCTGCCTTTCTTAGGTAGTTAAATTATTCATATTGGCAATATAACTAATGAAATGAGACATGAGAGACAGTGTTGGCTCTAGCACAATTCCAATGCTGATTGATTGGTCATTCTTAAGAAGGAATTGATTCATTTTATCCCAGAGTGATACTCTCCATTTCATTCCTGAAAAGGGAGGTGTGAAGGTCTAAATATCACCTATGAGAAAGAAAGCAATTAGCATCTCCAACACAGAACTCTATTAATCTCATGGCTACAATATTTAAGCCCCAAACAATTTACTAAGATGATGTATCTCTATTTAAATCTAAAAAAAAATCTAAAACAAAACAAGTCTATATCAATCTGGCAACTTGAAAGGGTGTGGTTAATAAGAAATACACATATTTATGGGGAGTACTTGGCTTATATAGAGCAAAATGCCCAAGGATAATATTGCCTCCTGATAATCACATCCCATGCTGGGTTTTATTGCTTATAATTCTCACTTTCTTATTAGAAAAAACATCTTCCATTAAGTTTTTTAAATTATCAACCAGCATAGGCAGTAACTGAACCTTATCTCCTTTCTTCAAAGTAATTATTAGGAGAATTCAGTTGTTGGTTTAGAAATCAATTATTTAGAAAACTCTCTCATTTTAGTGCTTCTCTAAAAGGGCTGGGTTTATGGTGTGCTTGCATTTTGCTTGCACAGCAAAGTGAACTCCCCAAATCCATCTGTCAAATTTGTGTGCTGTGCAAATACATTTGTGGAAGTAAATAGGGATGTGTCTGAAAAATGATTATTATATCCAAAACCTAATAGTTGAAACTATATAAAGAAATTTTAAAACGCTTTCTTGCTGTGACGTGTTGGGGAACAAGGTTCAGGTCCTTGCCCTAATTCACTGGTTTGTGTAGTGTGATTTTGTCATGAGGGAAATGAATCATAACCCTTATCCCCATTCAGAGTGCTGAAATGCAGGGGGACTGTGACTGTGACATCTCAGGACCTGGTGAAAGGCTGGGTCCCAAACTTGGCTTTCACTGAAACTTTTCACTGAGTGATGGAATTTTTTTGTGCTGTTTTCCTACAGTGCAGAATCCTGCAGGAGGTAGAAGTGAAAACGTTTTCATCCTTTGTTTCTTTTTCTATTTTAAGGCACTCCTTACTTTTTAATACTGGTCTGGAAATATTTTTCCTGAACTTGATATAACCGGCATGTTAATGGATACTTCTGACCTGATATAAGAGAGAAAAAAAAATGATAACAAGAGTAGTTTAGCACTGCAACAGGAGTCAAATAAAGCAGTTTCCAAAAGGTGGAAGTTCTCAAGTCAGGCCTGGTCTGGTTCCCTCCCAAGCAGACCCTTCCTGTGGTTCTGTGAAATGTTGATGAGGCAACATAAATTCAGTTCAGAAAGGAACTCCCAGCTCTCTGGGCCATGGGACTTTGGCTGCTGACTCTGCCATCAGCATTTCTCAGAAAAAAGGATACAAACCAAATAAATAATAACTTATCTACCCTTAAAGTAGAAGAAGCTGACAAAGAATAAATAAATGAATAGCAAAAGCTCCAGGGTTATAGTCCTAAGAGGTGTACTGTTTGAACTACACTCACTTATCTGGGAGCTGAAAACTGAGAGAACTTGGTAAAACTGTAGGGTTTTAGTATGTTTAAAGTTTTTTCTTATGTAAAAAGAGCCTGGTCAATGCCTCAGGCAAATTCCAACTGGTATTTTACACAACCCCTGCAAGAAAATAGGTTTCATTGCATGGCACGCTGGTTGAATCTGTCCTTGCCAAGGAGTCATTTTTGAGGCATCTGAGTGAACATGCAGTACAAACATTCTATTCCAGCTGCAGTGGTACCAGCCTGTGTTAGACAGATGGGAGTAACACACAGGGCTGGTACCTGCTTTGGAAACTTGCTGTGGGAGGTTATGGTCCTGCCAAAGCAGCAACTGTAGAAGCAGCTCATTTTGCAGGCTGAAATATCAAAATTTTGAATCTAAATCCAAAGGTGGGATTTATTTTTCAGTCATCCCCTGGTTGTAGCACATCACCTGCTGCTGACACAACGTGCTGCTGCTCTTCATCTAGAGTCACAAGGAGACAGAGAATAAATAAGACCTTGACATGTGTTCCAATGAGGGGCTGAGGCAAGAACCCATATTCAAATGCCTGGAACAAACCCCAGCCCAATATCTGACCTGTTAGAGTTGAGTCATGGGGTGACCATGAAGACCAAAATAATTAAGGTGGGATGTGTTTTTCCTTTTTTTTTTTTTTTTTTTTTTGTTTTTTTATCACAGTCATATGTAATATACANATTCAAATGCCTGGAACAAACCCCTTCTTCATCAGGCTTTTAATTACTATAAACCAATTATGCCAGTCCTGACTGCTGATGGTGATGCTGGTGCCCAGATTTACATGCTGCAGATTAACTCAGCCAGTCCAGATCAGGGTGCAATATTAATTGAAGCAGAACTGCATGAGGAAAATCTGCTCTGCTTACGTTTAGTGCTTACTTGTGGCAAATGTTCTCAACATCCTATTTTTATCACAGGGCAAGTGAACAGGGAACAACTTAAAAAGCACCAGAGCTGTGACAAGAATGGCATTTTCATTTTTCTGAAGAATTCGTAATTTCAAAACCGGTTTCATGCCCATCAGGAAGCAAATCCTATCACTTCAAAATTTGCCATGAAAGAAGATTCCAACCGTAACAAACCAAAATACTGTCTCAGGCCAGCTCCTGACAGATTTTATTTTGACAAAAATCAAAATGCTTCATTTGGTTGCAACTGCACTTTAGTGTAGAATACAGAATAGAAAGGAAGGCCTCATTTGAAAGGAAAAATAAAAATATTGTTGGAAAATATAACAGCTGAGCAAATTTAAAAAGTGCTTCATCGGCCCATGCCTCTATTTTTTCCAAAATAAAAATTCAACAAGATTAATAATCTGTTACACCATTGAGGTATGAAAAAAGGGCACTTCCCAATAAAAATTGAGAAATATATTTTCAATAAACACTTACAGAAATCCTCAGGTGTTTTTGGATCCATCAGTATGCCACCTCAGGGACACCAGAGCCAAAAATACCTTTTTGGATGCAGGTTGCAGCTGCAGGTACTGTGCTGCCACAGCTGGTTGCTCTCTAAGTGCCTTCCAACACAGCCATGGATAAGATTCCAAGAGGTAAAACAAATGATCAGAGCAAGCCTCGACAACAGCCCAGAGACTCACGAGTTTACCAAGCACCTGCTACTGTGAAAGTCTTCTGACTAACACCCTGACATAAGCACCCTTAGGAAAACCAGTGATTTTGTTATTAAATGTGTAATTGCCTGAATTCAGCTTCTGCTTGAATAACCTCTTGAGTACAGCATTGCTTTTTAGTCAAGCTTTGGACTGGAACACAAAATAACCACCAGCCTTTTCTTTTGTCCTTCTGTCCCTTGCAATAGGATCCCTGTGTTCTTAATGCAAGGAAAGGTGTTTGAAAAGGAATATGTTGCCATTTAGCAGGTCAGCTTTTAACACAGTCTCCAATGTAAATTGGGAAATGCTCCAATGAGCTGCACGAGTTTACACAAGTAATCTGCTCATACCCTTGCATTCCTAATCAGTGCACAGGACCACAATGGGGAGACTCTTAAAGGTTAATAACAGTCATTTATTTGTACAAGGATGCAGCAGTACTGTGTCCATATTTCACAGGCTGCTGCAAGCAGATGTAAGTCAAGGAAAATATTATAGGCAAAGAAAATATACTCCTACACAGAAAAAAAAACTGCTGGAATTTTACAGACATTTCTGGAGTGCACTCTCAAGGAACATAGCATTCATCAAGCTACTTATTATTCTTTACATTTAACAACCACACTGGAACTGTTTTGTCTTATTTAAGAAGTGTAATTTCTCATTGACCTTAGATTTGTGAAAATTAGGTGGAATTAGGTATAGTATGTCAAACTGGAACACCTGTTAAGTAACATAAACATATTTACATATCAACCTTTCCCTCTGATTGGTTTTTGTGGGAGCAAATACTGATTAGAAACAGAAATTTCAAACCATGACCTTCCATGGTAAGAGCTAACACATCTTGCCATTAAGTTCTGATATTGAATTATCTCATTAACTAAAAAGGGCAGTTTTCTTTTTTTTTTTATAATTTTAATTTTGCCAAGCACCATGATTTGCAGTGTTGTAAGGAAACCTTGAAAGCAGAATTTATGTTTTTTCTCTGCACTTGCACAAGGCACCATGGTCAACACATCTCTTAGAAATAAACCACACCAAAGGCATCCCTCATAATGAAAATCTTTTTTCCTTTAGAGATGTTTTCAAAGAGCAGTGTTTTTATTTGTGGCACAGTTCTCTCCACTGCATTGGAAGGGAGAGAGTTCAGAATACAGGTAAGATTGTTGGTCTAAATAGCACTTGATAAAAGGAAATCTATTTTTTGTTGAACATTTATTGCAACAAACATATGCACCAACACCGACTGTTCAAATTCTTGTATTTGATAATAAAGACTTTGTTGGTGTTAAAGTTCAAACTTGGAGCAAATGTATATGCAAAGAAATTATATATTTTGGGACTTTTTTGAACCATAATCTTGTCAGAACAGATTATCAAATGATCAAAGCAGTAGCAGAATGAATTGGGATTTAAACGTTTATGAAGAAGCAGTTAAACTGTAGGATCACACTTTTTAATAGACTAAAGGCATTAAACAGACCTTGTATTAGGCTTTGAAATTAATGGGTCACTGTATAACATTCCAGTCTTCATAGATTGATAAGATTAATGCTTGCTTATATAGCAAATTCAATGGCACATTTAATTTCATATGAATGTTTAAAGTTAAATTGCTTTTGGATTAAGTCTAAACTCATTATTAATTTTAACGTCTGAAAGGACTTCCATTTTTCTTTCATTTTATTTAATCAACTGCATCATCATTAAGTAAAGGCTATGAACTTAGATAGTGGAGAAATAAGGAAGTTTATTAATTTAGTTTTTGAAAGATCTATTTGTTAAAGTTTAATTCAGTGGCCATTTTAGGTTCCATAAGGAGTTATGAAAAATAGTGACTGCAGCCTATTCAGTTTTCCTGTAATAATTTAGAGGGAGAGGGTGCTTTTTGGGCAATATGTTTGCAGCACATGAATTCCTCTGAGAATTTCAAAGGTAAATTTTGTATTCACATCTCTTTGGCACTTTGAAAGACTGATCCCCCTTCACTGTAGCTCAGCAAGACTTCTGCCCACACCTGGCTCACAATGCCCATGAATTAACTGATTTCAGTGAATACACCCCAGTTTACACCAGGTGAGACCCTGGCTCTGTATTTCCCACTGATGTTCTGGCTGAGAAAGGATTGTTCCTTAATTCTGCATTAAAAGTTCCAAAGTGTGGGTCCTCAGTAAAGGCTGCAGCAGATTTTGCAGTGAAGAGGACACAGTAAGTCACCGACCAGGAGCAGCCACACTTGGGTTTGTGCTGCCATTCTGTGCAGTCACTCCCTTCCCACACACAGGCACTCACCTGCCACAATTACACACTGTGCACTAATTACAAGTTCCAGAACAAATATCTCCTTAAAAACACTCACACAGCCTCTTATTATGTAAAACTTAATGCATTTGATGAGGAGCATGGCTGAGGGACCACAAAACCCCACTCTGGGATTTACCTGGGACTATCAGAGTTTAAGAGTGTTAGCTAATGAATTATTCAAAATGAATTAATAGCTTGGGAGAGTCCTTCACCTGTCTGACACAGCTTCATTTTCCCTAGATAAGGTTTCTCAGCAGAGTCAGACACTGGCAAACAACTTTGTTTTCCCTTTCTAATGCGTGTGAAAATGTCCACTGTAGACAACGAAAAAAAAAATATTTCCTTGCATAATAATAATTTAACCTAGCTGCAAGGTAATTTAAGGATGGACCTTTGAATGCTTTGCAGTGGAGACAAAATCACCAACTGATACCTGACCATGTCCAAAACTCAGGAGACAAGGCAAACCCAAGGCAGAAGCCAGGCTGCTGTGTCCAGCTGAGCTCTCTGTTCTCTAGATAGCATTGCTCATTTTCTCAGAAAGCAACCACAACTTCCCATAAAGTATGAGATAACATTTTAAGTTACTTTTTCTTGTCCATTGTATACAAGATGCATTTTTTAGTGAGAAGAGGTATTATACTTTCATCATATTTGTCAGTTCTTTCCCACTGAATGTGTTAGGAGCTGAAGAACAATTTGCCTTTTGTAGTACTGCTGTCTCCTAATTATTTATGGGTTTATTTAATTAAGAAGAGGAAGCCACTTTTCTTTATAATTGACTTTGCATGGTGTGTCTACTGCCAGTATCTCATTGTTTGCAAATGGTGAGGATCTGTGTGCACAGACACACTCACACCTATGAAGAATTGTGCCTGAATTCATGGCTTAGTTTGTGATTTACTGTAAATTGTTAAGCACTTCTAAATCAAAACACTTTATTATAATGGTATTTACAACATTTGAAATAGTGCTAATCACACAGTAACAGAATAAATTCAAATGAGGTCTGTGTTCTCTTGCTGGATGTTCCTTTATTGAAGAAAACAGAAAACAATTCCCAGAGCTTGTGGTAAGCTGTCACCAAAACCGGACGTTTCTAACTCGATAATGACTTTGACTCCATGCTGAGTCAGGGACAAAGAAAATTAAGATTCCTCCCCCCTTCACCTCAAATGTCATCCGTGTGGAACATCAGGATGGAGGTGGGTGAGTTTTATGGTGCCTCCTCCTCCTGAGAAGCCCCAGGAGTTATTGCTGTGCTTTCTCTCCCGTCTCTCGTGACGGGCAGACGAGCTGACCCTCTGTCAGGATGGGGAATTTGTTGCTGCCTCTGCTTTACAGCGAATTACTGCTTCCCTGAAGCAAAAGAGAAGCGTGGCAGGAACATGTCTCTGAGGCACATCTCCTTTGAGGTTATTCCAGGGGGGGATGCAGTTTATGTACCTTTTCTTTCTTATTATTATTTTTATTGTTTTTTTTTATTTTGATCAACAACTGTCTTTGAAAATAAATCTGCTCAAGGGTCCCAGGAGGTTTGTTACAGCCCCTCAACCACTCACAGCTCTCTGGAGATCCTGCTGCAGCACTGCCAATCCTCTCCCTCCTCCAGGGAAGGCCAGCTACTGCTGGGGCTGAAGCAGACAAGATGGGAAAAGAATATTGGCTGTGGGCTGGAATAATGAAAATAGTAATGGGACATGGCATCAGTAGAGACATGGAGGCTGAAAGAGCAGAAATGTGGTGGAGATCAAAGCAGTTGGGAACAGTCCTTTGTACTATTAATATCTCCCATATTTTGAAAGTGGAGGAGAAATGTAAAAGCAGACAGTG
Organism: Buphagus erythrorhynchus; assembly: GCA_013400855.1. Lineage (NCBI taxonomy): Eukaryota > Metazoa > Chordata > Aves > Passeriformes > Sturnidae > Buphagus > Buphagus erythrorhynchus. The sequence goes on along the minus strand of VZTT01054260.1, from coordinate 71,853 downwards.
TAGTGCTCTCCCTGAGGCCAGCACCATTAGAGCACTTGATAAGCCTTGAGAACTCCTGCAAAGGACAGCAGACCACTGGAGTATAGAGCAGAACATGCACTATCTAAAAAGCTAACATGACAGATACAAGGCCAGGCAAGTATTCAATTTGGGCTATCATGAAAAGAGAGAAAAACAAGAGGGGAATGTTTAGTGACAGCTTTCTGAGGAGCTGGCTCTGCTGTGTCTGGGGGCAGAGCTCCAGGGCTCCGTGCCCGGGGGAGCCAGGGCAGCCTCACCAGGAGCAGGCTGGGCAAACACAGACCTTCCCCATGCTTTTTGTCAGGGTTCTGCTTTCCCTGCTCCTTGCTCTTCATTAATAACTCTTCAAGGCATTTGTCTTTTATTTCTAGCCAAACCAAAGAGAAACTGCATCATTCTTCCTACATTGCTGCCCTTCCCTGAGACCCTGAAGGGTGACACGAGGCTGGACCAAGCTTCACCTCCTTCTTACTAAGCAAGTTGTGTCTTTTCTTCCCCAGGGTTGGGCTGTAGATCTTTCTAAACCATGCAGAATGTAGTTTTTTTCCCAAGCAATTCACAAAAATGGATTAAGAGAGAACATGGATGTCTGGAAGTGGCAAAAGGTGTGTCCTTTGGTTTGTTTTACTCTGACAGTCCTCATTTCCATTACTCTCTTTCCATGCTTCCTGTATTTCCCTCTCTGGAGCCAGAAGTGTCTCTCCCATAACTCATCAGGGCTGCAGGAGAAGGGGTTTGATCATGGCTGTATCCATGGGTGACATCAAGGCACAAATAATAATTTTAGGAGCAGGATTACTGAGCAAAACATTTGCCAAAGAAGACAGGGGATATTGTAACAGCAATTCACTGCCTGCTTGACATAGATTGAATATAAATGTATCCTGAGATTGTAAGTGAAAGAATTGGTTTAATATATTTCCAATAAAATAAGCTTCTCGTGGAAAATATGAGTGAAATGGAGCTTTGCTTATTCTTGGTTCTTATTAAACATTTCTCGTAGAAACTTCTTATAAAAAACCTTGAACTCATTTTATCAAAATTGTATATTTATTTCAACATTAAAATTTAATTTAAAATATTCCGTATGTTTATTCACGTTATTTCATGATCTGTCAGTAGTGAAAAATGTGAAGCTTTATCCCACATAAGGATATAGAAAACAGCTCCTTGTCTATTGTACTGATAAAAAAACCAGCAGTCTCTGATGATGCTTTTGTTCTCAGCAAATTCTTCCATACACTGACATTTCTTTAACCAAACTATGACATCGAAATAATAAAAAATAAAAAGACAATTTTAAATCTAAACTTTTGAGTTTGAAATGCACATTAGTTTTTGAAGCAGCTATTTAGAATTTTCCTTTTGTAGGAAAGATATTTGTTCCATTTCTGAACAAAATTGAACTTCAAGATGTCCACATTTCCCAAATAGAAATTCTATATTCTGTTCAGCTCTGTTTAAAAATTCAGCATGTTACGTGCTCTCATTGCTCAGAATAGTGCTATTTAGGATTGTGCTATTTGTGGAATATTTGACAATTATTAACAAAATATCATTTCAGCCTAGCTTATAACTTCAGTTCAAATTCTACTTGATAGTGTTTATGTGCAGGCTGAAGTGCTTTTCATGTGTTACAATGACATCTTCAGATGTCTTGCACTATCTCACAATTTTCAAATGAGGCAGCTCAAACAGGACTCTTTTTAGTGGCAATTTCATGAAAATCATCTAAAGAAAAAGATTATTTAGAAGTAAATGGAAGGGGGGAGAGCACAAAAAGTAAACGAGGCAATGCATTTCCAGCTAGGTTAAATGTCAGATTAAAATTCAAAGAAGCAATAACAGTAGGAAACTGCTGTCAGGCTGGAAAGACTGAGAAGTGATGGGTCTGATTCTGTAGATGCTGCAGAAGCTGCTGTATTTGGGCATTTCAAAGGCTGAATGGAGCAGATTCTCTGTGGAGGTAAAACTTTAAAAGTCCTCTAAGATGTCAAATGGAAGATGACAATTTATATGAGCTGAGATCTGACTGGTATTTCTCATATCAGAATAAAGGATCACAGGTTTGTTTGGGGTGGAAGGGACCTTAAAGCTCACCTGCCATGGGCAGGGCCACCTTTCACTTGAACAGGTATTATACATGCAATATAAAACATACCTCTACAAACACATCTAATATTTCATATTACTTATACAGCCTTCCCTCAGTGTTAAAAGATGGCCCTATCCTAACACCATCAAAAACCTATATTTTTTTTAGACTAAGTGATATATCTGTGTAAAATCCACTGTGCAAATAAAATGCAGGCTGTGTATTTGTCTGGAGCTGTGCATGTACCTGTGCTTGCCCAGGCATGCTCAGAGGCGCACCCTGCTGCACAAAGGACTTGCTGGAGCTAAGAAATGTTTTCTATTTGCCTTTTTCCTTTCCCAGGCAGAGATTTTGGTAGTGCAGGATCATCCCCTGAGTAGTAGCACGTAAAAACATCATATAACAAATTGCCAGATTGGTGGTGGAACAGCACAGACCTCACGTGGTACTTTAGCTTTTAGGAACAAATATGCACATTTCCCTGGTGGTATCTAGCAAAACACACAAAGAATATATTTTTTTTCCTTTCCCTTTGCAATAATTTGTGAATTATGGAGTAGTAAGCACATTTTAAAATGCAGCTCTGCAGACAGTGAGATACAGTTCCACTCTGTGCAAGACGAATTGAAGCTCATTTATGAAAGTACATCTAAAAATGCCAGGGGAGTAGACTTATCAAAGAGATGACATCAAGTTGTCACTAATTCTTTGTACACGCACCTGTGATTGAGAAAAGTGTTTTCTTTAATATAACTTGATATTTGAAGAGAATATGACAAAATGAAGTCCCATCCCTTCATCATTTACATTATGCCTTAGGGGTACAAAGCTGATCTAAGGCATTTTGATTTATGCCTATTAGTGAAGCTGTACCTACAGATGATCAAAAGGCTCATTCTGATTCCTATAAAATAGTCAATATCACAATTAGGGAAACATATTAGGCATAATTAAATTACAGCTATAAATGACATAGAACTGAGATATTTTATGATAAATATCATTTGATATACCAGCCTTTTTAAAGAATTCATCCCATCCATCCTCCTTCTAAAGACAGATCCTAACTACAGGACATGAAAAATGATGCACATAAAAAAGAGCCTTAGAAATAACCCAGCAACCTCTTGTGCTTTCCCATCTGGCACTGGACAAGCTTCACCATGAAAGGACAGGCATAAGGAAAGCACTTTTTGCTTTTCTTTCAACCATAAGTATCCTTTGCAAGCCAAGATGTGGTAGAGGTGAGCTGAGAGGGAACACAGGGCAATCCATGCCATGGGAATCCAGCAGAGCTGAGTGTACATTTTACAAGAGTCAGGGGGTATTTGTATGCAAAAAAAAATTTGGGATGGCCCAGAGGCAAGGAAAGAAAACACACTGCAAGAAGTTCATTCCTCATATTCAACATGTCAAAGACATATGCAATTAGAAATATCCATCTCACCATGTGCAATGAGCTCAGGGACACTCAGGTCAGAAGTGCCCAAAGTTAGCCAGGCACACAGCAAACCCAGCTGCAAAATCCTGGGTGCCTGTGTTTAAAAGGATTAGGTTACCTGTGGAATACATACATCTTTTCAGTTTCTTTCAGGAGCTAAGATGTGGAAATTATTTCCACAGGGAGAAAATCCTACTTAACCAGTGACACAAGGGCATGAGAGCAAACATGAGAACTGTAATTATGTTTGACCTGTGCTCTGCCTAGTCTGTTGTACTCCCTGGATGCTGCAAGCACCACATCCTTGGGCTAGGTGTGAGAAGCTTCCAGTGAAATAAAAGCCTAAAATTGCACTAAATCCCATTTACTGAAGGAGTTCTTGTTACCCTCACCGTTGATAGGCAGATCACTGTAAATGCACATTGTATAATCCTTGTTCCTCAGGACCTTTCCCCTTCCCAAAGCCTATGGAATGTGACTGGAGGCAGGTTGCAGTGCACTGAGCCAGCTGCCTGCCATGCTGGGAATTATCACTTCCAATCCTGTTCTCTTTCAGCAGTCAGCATCCTTCTGTCAGCTCCATGTCATTTTTAGGCTGCAGCTTTCCTATGTATAAAAGTGATCTTTTTGTCCCTGTAGGAGAAGACAAGTTCTGGAAAGCAGCTGAGCACCTGACTTCTTTAGGGCTGCCCATACCCAGCAACTGAATCAGATCAGACACAGGGATTACCTGAGTGACTGGAAATCAATTCATACACAGATAGGAGTGTGCAAAAATGATCCAAGAGAAGTCCAGGGCCAGCTGGGAGTGCCTTAGTGGGAAAGGACAGTCTGCAACGTGGCCAGGCCTTTGAGAACCATCTGAAACAAGCTCCCTACTCAGGCTGCAGTTCAGCAAGGGTGAACATTTAATTGTAATTGTTTTGACTTCAGTGAAAGTGCTCATCTGTTCAGCACTAGACATCTGCTTAATTTCCTGGATGGATTGAGTCCTGCAGAGCTAAACATGCAGGAGTGACAAATGCTGGTTCAGGTGTGGGATTATGCTACTCTGAGACAGATGTTCCTAAGCCACCGCATGCATCAAAGTCAATGGCACTAAAAGAGGGCTGAATTTAGCCTTGTTCCTGTTTATCCATCCTGCAGCATTATGTGTTTTCCTTTCCTTCATTTTTGTATTCTACTGTCTCACTTCAGTACAAACTGTATGAGACAGAGGCTCCTGGGGGAGCAGCTGGAGATTTGAAATTCACATCACTGCTCCCCTTAAGCCTGTCAGATGATCAGATAGCCGAGGAAGTGCTAATAGCTTATGCTCTGGTGAAATATGTTTTTCTGTACATGATTACCTTTGTATTTTGTTCCCCTTATCCCTGATTGTCAGCATTTTAATTAAAAGTAGAGGTGTGAGAACATGGGAAAACCTGTCTGCAGAACAAGGCTGACTTTGATTTAAGTTAGTGTACTAAGTTTGTAAATGTGGAACCCAATTTTCTGCTGCTGTCATCTGTCTGGAGAGAGATCATGGAGCTGGATGCCAAGCAATTCACTTTGTTTCCTAAGGCCTCTGTATCTCTCCAGTAGGGCAGAGGGGGGTACATAGCAAGTAACCCTTGGTGGAATTTTCCAAAGGTGCTTTGAGCTGCTATTGCTGCTCTGACTAAAAGTTTCTGTACCTACTACAGCAGTGGGAGACCATTTGATGTCAAATCAGCTCCTCAGCATCTCCACAGCCAGAGCTCCAGTGCTCAAAGGCTCTGTCTCATCAGCTTTATAGCTGGGTTTAGGAGATTAATATCCCCAGGTTTTGTCTTTAAGGGAATACTGACCTTGTAGACAACACAACAGGCAATGTGCCTCATTTCTCAACTGCTCTACTTCAGACCTCCATATTTTGGTGCAAATTAATCCAGTGGCTGGTATGGAGCACACTGGTGTGAATTCAGTCACCTCTGCCAGTAGCAGAGGGAAATCAAGGGCAGGAGCAGACAGGAGCCTCTCCAAGGAGCACAGCTTGGGTCTCTGTGAGAGCCAAGTGCCCTGTGGGCACAGCCTTCCCTCCTCTGCAGGGAAAGCCCTGCTCAAGGGCTTGGCAAAGAGAGCAAAGGGCAAAAAATGTCACCTCAATCTGCCACCACAATATCTGCTAGTGTACTGCCAGCTTCAGTGGTGCCTCACATAAAAATCCCCAGTAGCCCAATGCAGTGGCAGCAGCCCTGGCTCTGGCAGGCCTGGCCTGTTCAAAGCTGTGCCTAAGCACAGGCATGATCCAGAATTAGATCTTTTCCATATGTCCTGGGAAACTCAGCTGGTAGGAACCACAGCTCCGTGCTGGATTCAGCTTTGTGTAACTCACCCACTTCTGGAGATGAAAATTTTCCTCCTGAGTAAGGTTTTTTTTAAAAGTAGCCAATCTCTAGTGGGGACTATAAAATAGAAACTGTGAAAGAAAGAGAAATCCATATGTTTTTCCTTGTTGTACAGCACTTGGGATTGTTAATTTATTTTTCTCAGGGTTTTTATGATCAAAAAGTACCTTTTTGATGCTAAAACAAAAAATTAGCACTTCATCAAAGAAGACAATGTACTATTTTATCAAAAATCTGTGTGAAGATTATATTGTGGTGGGATTCTTTTAGGTGGAAACATGCCGTGAACCAATGTGCCAGGGCACATATCTGATTGTTGAGGTGACACAATCATTTGACAGAAAAAATTACAAGATGAAAGGAAGTAAAACAATATGATAAAGATGAAAGATGATGCAGCAAAAATACCACGAAGAAAGAAGTGAGCATGAAATAATAGCATTAGGACACAAGAAAATACAATGTGATGGAAAAGAATTAGCCTGATCTGGTTCCTGATGCTGCTGCATAGGAAGAAGATTATGAAGATATATTGCAGAGACAAAAAGCAATGTTGAATTACTCAGAATAGGACACATAAATGGACAAAGCAGAAAAATGCTGCCATACACTGCAAAGAAGACAAAGTGTTTTGATATTTATATTGTAATGATCTCATTCTGATTCTGTGGAGCTCATGTGAATAGCAGAGTTCATATGGACACTTGCTGATTGAAATATTCATTTAATATGAATAACCTTAAGGTCTCCTCAGTGACAGAGGGAGGCAGGAGAAGTTCCCTGGCAGTGCTGAAGCCCTGCTCCAGGGCTGAGTGGGGCAGGGCTGGTGCCTGGCTGGGATTTGGGCTCATCAGGAGGGGCCACACCTGACCCCACGTGTGTGAGCAAAGACAAGGTGTGCTTTAATTCCCTGCCAGCCACCACACTGCTGGGGGCTGCCAGCAAAGCCCAGGATCTCTGCTGTGCTTCTACACTGCCAGATTTGAGCCGAGCTGAAATCACTGAGGTTTGGACAAATCTCTGTCTCAGATGGTCTCTGTGACTTTTAGGGTGCTGTGTCTCTTTCTGTGGCAGGAAAGTAGGTTGCTGATATTCTTGGTTCATCTTTGCTCACAGAGGTAAAATTAGAGGCCTTGAGATTCCTGCTGGTAGAACAAGCTCTCAATTTCTCACTGTTGAAATTCAATCTGATTTCTATCTTTTTCACTAAAAAGCTGTCAACAGAAAATAAGCAATTCCCATCAAAGAGCTATATTAGTTTCTGAGGCATATACATTTGGCTGGTGGATGAAGAAAACCTCAAAGTAATTTAAATTGTTTTTTTTTTTATTTTCATTTGCATTTCCTAGCAAACAAAGTAAAAATATTAATGCAGGACATAACAATAACTCATTCAAAAGAAAAGAATCAAAAAGAGAGAGGCTGGTTCACTGCTAGATCACTAATAACTTCTTTTTTTACTGTGGCCCTGGGTGTGATTTTCTCCTCCTCATGCTGGGGTAACTCTCTCATCCTGGTTATCCTTTATCTATTGTGGTGGAAGCAGGAAGGCAGCACATATTTGCAATGAAGAACATATAATTAAAATCAAACCCAGAAGCTCTCTTTACAGTATGCAATAATATGAGAGCTATCAGGAGCCAATGGGACTGTCTTGATATGCCAACAATATAACCCCACTTTTCATATGTGGAATAGCAGCTTTCAAATGCAGAGACTATATAAATTAAATTTCAGGTGGGTTTCTGCATTTGCAAGTCACATTTTGAAACCTGATTTAAGTTTTATTTATAAAGAAATGTTGAAAAATATGTAATATTTCCAACTTTTTAAAATCACAAAAGAATGGTGGATTTTTCACTGCAGTTTCTGCATTACTCAGAATCTTTAGTCCCTGTGAAGTCCCCTTCAGCTTTCTTAGACCTTTGAGAATAACACCTGAGCTGCATCTCTTTCCCTCTTTTTGGACAGATAATTAAGCAAAAATGTTGTTCAGATTAGAGTTCTGTGGTCATTTAAGATTTTCTATTTCTTTGTTACACCAATTTATTTACAGCTTTTTTACTGTGGCAGCTGAGCCTTTACTCCAACTGCCCTTCTGATAGATTTACCATAGGGTTGAGAACCTCTTTACAGGGATGGAGAGCCCAGGGAGAGCCCAGCCTGTCCCTAAAACCCAAAGGAACCAAGGAACCCAGCCCTGACCTTTAAGAGTTGCCTATTTATTGTTTTCTCACCATCTCTGTTCTTCCTCATTTTTGCTCCTCTTGGATTCTTCATAAGAACTTCAGTCACATTTCTTCCTTCCATAGCTTGAACTGCTCAGAATTATCAAGATAGCCTAATTAACTTCAATTCCATTGATTTTGTTTGCAATATAAAAGATGAATGAAAGAGAATGGTAGTGTTCCAGCTAAATATAAAAGTCCAACTGCAGTAGAAAGCATGAGATCCATAAGAAAACCTGCAACAAGAATTCCAATGCTACAGAGCATTTCCCTGTGCAAGCCCTGGATCCCACCATCTACAAAGAGCAACCTAAAAAAGAGCACGTGAACAAATAAGTGAAATAAATGAAAAATAGAGAGGAAATGAATGTGATACTTGATGAGAGTGGGGCAAAAAACAAGCACAAACCTAGGGCTTGCTCTCCACAGCTTCCTTAGTGGGAGTTGCTGAGGTCCTTCAGAGCAGCACATTTTCTGAGGGGAAGCAAGGAAGAGAACAGAGGGCAAATAAAGATCCCAGAATTAAACTCAGTGTCTTCTCCCATGGGCTACACTGGATGCTTGCAATGCCCTGGGGATATTTACTGTGCAGCATTTACTGGCACTTAAAATCATGCTTTCTCCCATGGTGTGTTGGGAAGTGCCCACTGTATAATGGAAAACCTGTAGGAGAAGGAGATTTATCCACAGCTGCTAATGGCTTTCTTTTGCTCTCTCTGAGATTCTTTATTCATCCAAACATATTGCTTTCTACCTGAAGAATATTTATCAGAATGGAAAGACACACTAGGAAGCTTCTTCCCAGGAGGGATTAAATGACCACAAATCTCACAACTTTCAGGAAAAAATGTAAAACTCTGTAATTTGTCCTAGCTTTTTAATAAGTAAATCAACAAGAAAAGAAGAGCTGGGAAAAGAAACAGAAATCCTTGACATTTATCACACGAATGTTTAAGGCATTTCCTATCTAACAGGTTATAACTACAGAGAAAAATTAGCTGAAGTGCTACATACAGAAAAGTTTAAGTGAATTGAGATATTTCAGTGAATTCTACTGTTTTTCAAGAGAACAGGTCCTGTGTTAAGATTCAGGACAAGAATGTGTGAGATCTGAAATCAGGTTTGTGCTCTGTCCCAGAATGTCTGTGTGGCTTCAAGCAAGTCCCTTTGAAGCAGATTTCAAAGCTGCTTACACACCTAAAGAAACAAATCGAGGTGTGAGTCCTTCAGGAGGGAGATGGACATTTTCGTGCATTCGAAAATCCCACTTGGCACCACAGCAGCCATTTGACTCTGTAAGTCTCCAGTGGTCTGTAAAAAATTCAGTTCTTAATCCCTCTTCACCTCAGTAGTAAAACAGGAGCAGCAGCCTTTTCTTTCCTGTCCAGTCTATTGAGTTTGCAGCTTAAATCACCTCAAATCAGCTTAAAGCAGGGGTTGTCTCAGTAACTACAGCCCTGTCCTCCAGCCTTCCACCTGCATCCTCAGTCACAAGATTCCAGCATCCTGGGGCTGCAATACAGAACTGGGGTCTGGTGAGAAGACAGTGAGTGATGGAGGAGGAGAAGCAGATCCAGCTGTGTTCTCATGCAAAGAAAGGGTTTTGATGCCACCAAAAGTTGAAGGGTAGAGAGGGATGAGAGTGTGTAAAGGTGGAGTGGTGGGAGGGCAGAAAAATCACTTCCTTTTTGAAGCTTCAGAAGAAAATAATTTCAGTTTTGCACTGAAATCAAAGTTTACTGTGAAAGACCTTGCAGAAAATCCTGGCAAAAAATGCAAACAGGCAATAACTGTCCCTGTAACACATGACTGTTTTGTACCTGAGCACTGTGTGTTGCTGGGGATGGGCTGGGAAAAGGGAAGGAGGGAGGGAGGGCAGAGCAGCCTTCCAGCCAGGCTGCAGGACGTGACCCTGGGGATGGGCTGGGCTGGCTCATGGCAATGAAGGCAGGGCAGAAAAAATCCCCTTGGCACCAGGACTCCCCTCTCACACACAGCCCAGCACAGAAATTCACACCTGGGAGTCCAACAGGATCCTTAGGATGTCCGAGCTGTGAGCAAACCTGAGCCCAGAAGAAAGAAAACTCAGAGAAGGCAGAAAGTGATAGCCCTGAAAATGCATAGAAAAAGCTTTATAAATGAAGATGCTGTGGTAAACAAAATATGAAAAAAAACTCAGAAAAGAAAGAGAGAGGAGGCTCTAAACTTAAAAAGCCTTAGCAGTTGGGAATGTTGAACAGCTGCACTTATCAATACTCTGCTCAGTTCTAGATATCTGCAAAGCAAGATTTTCCTTCACCCAGGACACAAAGCACCACACTGATATTGTTTTCTGTAATAGTTTTGTGCTCGATTGCTGCAGCTGATCTCAACCCTTTCTAGTCTTAGTGATAAGGATCCAATCTCCCAGCTGGATGTCCCTCCCACAGGCTGGGACTGCCATCTTCCCACTACAGTGTCCAGAGAGCCAAAGCTCCACAGCCAATTCCTTTACTTTTGAATATAGGGATCTGTCTACTTCCTTAAGCCCTCCAGAGAAGGGTTTAAAAAGCCTTTTTTATGGTACCCTCATGGGTTTGATGAATATTCCAATAAGCCAGTGCTTCTATTCTCATAGTAACAAGGTGAGGCTGAGGCACACTAATATTCATTCAGAATTTACAGACTAAGAGCCACAGCACAGACAGACTCAGGGAATTTGTCTGCATGCTAAGGGTGAATATTCCTGAGCCCTGAACTGGTATAAGGAGAGACAGTTCTGGTCTCAAAGCCACGAAGTTGTGTTATTCTGGGACTTCCAAATCAAGACAGGCTCCCAGTGCATGGGATCAGGGGGACCCGAGGCTCTGAACTGTCTTTTCCTGACTACACTGACAGATCTTAATCAGCCTTCTCAAGGTCAGCAAGAACCTTGGCAGGAATTCCTCCTAGAAATCAAGCTTTTTGTTTCCCCCTCAGGGAGCTGTAGAAATACAAACAGATATTTTCATTTCATGCAAACATTTTACATTTTCTTCCTTACTCCTCAATTCTTTCTGCTATACTACTGGAAGTTACAATTAATGAGAAATTTGTGCCATCATTTCACAGAGTTTCAGCTGCCTGGATCCCTGCATTGAATTCCATTGCCTCATTCACTTGTCATGTCTCTTGTCATCCTACTTTCAGCTACTTGAAAACAAAGAAACAAAAAAGAACATAATTTTTTTTTGCAGGTGAAAAAAATTGAGTGTTTGTGGGACTAAAATAAAAACTGTAGCTGGTTGGTTATTTTGATTAGTTCAGAAACAGCAGAGTTGGCCACAATCAAACAGCAAACAAGGCAGAACTCTGCAGGACAGAAGCCAAATGAAGAAAGAGTGGTGTGTTAAATGAAGAGATGTCACTCAAAACATGTTATGCAAACTACTCAAAATAGTTAATAGACTTTCTCAGAAAACTTTAGAAAGAATGGATTTGACATACTTAGAGATGAAATCGACTAAATTTATTTTGATTAATGTACTCAAACCCCTTAATTCTTTACTAATTGATGATTATTTTTTAGACTGTCTGGAAATATAGGTAGCCTGAAGAAGGGGAAAAGAATAATGAAAGCCTCAGCTGCAGTGGTATTAAATAGGCCACAAATGAAAAAGAGTTCACTTTAACAGTCCAGAGCACAGATTTACACTCAGTGTTGTGAAGTGAAAAAAATTCCAATCAAGTTGGATTTCAGAAAACAGAAAAGTTCCAAACCTTATTAGGGTCTGTGTTTTAAAAGCTTTTTCAGCAGCACCCACCATCAGAGGCTGCTAGCAGCTTAAAAGGACTGAAAATTGCATTTTTTCCTGAAACTAATGGTGGAACTTTTCATCTTTCCTGACTTAGAGAGAATTTATTGGAGCCACACATAGATCCCTCAGTGAAGTTCCCATATCAGATTCTAGTTGGGCTCTGTGAACAGTGCATTATTAGTGCAATATTAGAAATAATCCACTGATGCAGAAACAATATTAGACCACAGATGGACAATGGACTGCAATACATTTTAGGAATCATTACTTTTATCACCAGTGTTCATATTTGGGGATTCCAGTCCCAAAATAGGAATTATGATGGTAATTTGAGCCAGGACAGAGAAAACATTGTTTGTGACAAAGAAATGGATATTTTTTGGGAAGCAAGGCATGGCTTGGTTTTAATCAGGCTGTTCCATCTTCCCCTTTCTTAAGAAAAACATGATACTACATTAGGAAACTTAAAAATGAGTGCACAAATGCTGGAAAACCCACACTGAGTGTGTAGGAATCAGTAAGAAAATGTCCTGCTCTGAGGACACACCACCAGTGGTCTCACAGGGATTTGCTCCAGGTCTGACACAATTCAGTGTATTTATTGACCCATTGGTGCAAAGTAAGATAAAGAATACTGCAGATTGTGGGTGCTGGGAAGTACTTTGGACAACAGGCTCGGAGTTCATAATGACTTTGACCTTACTAATTTGGAGAGACAGCCTGGAGTCAGTAAGATGAAATTCAGTGAAGACAAGTACAAAGTGTTCTACTAAGGAAGGCAAAATAAACTTGTAATTACAAAACTGGGGATTAAGTGGCTAAGGCTGGAACATGCCACAAACTGTTTTAGCTGACCAAAGTAACACTTTGGGTAAAAAAAGGAAGGAAAATCTAAATGAGAGATGTAATTAAGAGACACTCCTTCAGAACACCAGTGAGATAATTATTGCACTTTGTATGGAGGAATCCTTTTCTAGAAGAGCTGGTCTTCACACCAGGAGACATCAAGCCAAATTAAAGAGACTCCTGAGGATAATAACAAAAATTACTAGGATCTTAGAAAATATTGCTTATATTAAAAGGTTAAAATAATTGGATTTGTCTGAACCAGAAACGATGGAGTGGGACGTGATAAATGTTTTCAAAAGTCAGGTTATTATAAAGGAGATGCTGATCAGTTGCTCTCTAGCTAAACTGAACTTTAAATGAGAAGAAATAGGTTTAATTTTCATCACAGCAAATCCAAGTTAGGCATTGAGAGAACTGTGGTAACTGTTAAGAGCAGGTAAGCATTACCTGAGAGTCCAGAAAATCCTCCTCATGGAAATATTTTTTTAAAAACCTAAGGAGTATTCTTTAGCAAAGATCTAGATTTACAAGATTTTCATTATACTGGAGACAGAACGAGACAAATTAAGTGACTTTTGTTTCTGAACTCTTACAGCTCTTTCACAGGTGAGAATTCTGTCATATTTAAAGAGACTAGAAGCAATCCCACTGATGCTCTCAGGATCAACAGCACTGTATTATTTTGCTACAGGTCTGACCCTTTTTCCTAACCTATACACTTTTAATAGCTTTTTTTAAAAAAAATGCCAAATTCCTTTCCTGTACTTTATAATGACAAATCCTTGGCATTAGCACTAATGAAAAACTGGTGTAGGTGAAAGAAAACTGAGATCCACTCCATCTCCAAACAAACACTACAGATACTCATTCAAAATTCACAAACCTCCCAATCTTGTCTTAAAACATAAATGTATGAACAGCTCAGAAATAGTGCTGCTGATCACAAATGCATCATCCAATTGTCTCCCAGCAGAACAGAAGGCATTTCCTAGTCAAGACAATTGAAAAGGCTGCAACTTGTGATGAAATCTTAGAAAAGGTTGGCACATGTCTGTCTTCCCTCTTCTGGACCTCCTTGCAGCTGTATCTGCTGCTTCATTAATTCCACTGGTTCTCTTGTGCTCAGTGATAAATTCAGTCAATAAGGTCAATAAGGTCAATATCTTTGTGTGACAGACATGAACCAGATTTCCATCTCCATCTCCATTGTAGCTGATGACAATATTTCCAATGACTTCAAAAAGTTTCTCTGACAATCTTCTACATCTGTGGGGCCGGGCCTAAAATTTGCTTTTTGGACCATGCATTGATCTAAATGCATTGCATTGTTTGCCTGGGTAAAGTAAAATCCATTTCTAGCATCATTTCTGTCAAGAGTATCCTGTGCAATTTATTTAAATTATTTAGAGAACTTGTGAGTATCCCAAATGACAAAACACAAATATCTTCCTTTCTGGGGCTGAGGTGCTTCACACTGACCTGTCACAGTGATTCTTCTCTTTCCTTCTTGTCAAACAGTGACTGAAAAGATTTTTCATTTGTTTATGTTGCATAAGGGAAGGAGATGAAGAGGATGATTCTGAAAAGATTTCTGTATTTGTCCAGCATGACACAGATTTGCTCTTTGTAGATTGCAGATTATTGATAAATACAAGCAAAGGAATAAAATGTTGTGATGCTAATTGTTTGTGAAGTCTATCATAAACAGTACAGCTGAGTAAAAGATGGATGTTACCAATCATGCTTCCCAATATTGGAAAAGACATTTCAAGCAAACTATATGAAGAGAACCCAAAATAAATTCACTACAAATTGGAGTTGTTATTTTCCAGTGATCTCAATCCAGGGTGCTCTCAGATAGATCTACTGAAACACCCACTGTTTTAAAAGGAAAATAAACTCTACTCTCTCTGAACGTGACAGCCATTAATATTAACTTGCAGTGTTACTACTTGAGAAAAAAAAAAGACAAAACTTGTTTCATAATCTCTGTGACCTTTCCCTACTAACATTAGTATTCTTGATAAAGTCTAAATACTATCTGCTACACATAAATACTGTGATATTTCTTCACTATTGTGATAGACAGTTTCTCAATTGGTCATCCAGACATGAACAGGCTGGGACATGTTTTATGCATAGGATTATACCTGGAAAACTTAAGAACTCCACGGGATATCTGAAAGAGAGAATAAAGACTAAATGTTGCATTGTCTTGGCTTCCTTTCCTCCTTTACAAAAGCTCAGAATGTGGTATTAAGAATGACTTATTCCCTGCAGACCCATGAAATATGAAATCATGAACTGCTGAAAAACTTTCCAAAAAATAAAAAAACAAACAAACAAACAAACAAAAAAACCCTAAAAAAAAAAAAGGACAACAGAAAAAAAACAACTACCACCATCATGGCAGCTAAGGTGCAAGAGCAGGCAAGGGGATGGGTGTGGTGACGTTGCACACTCTTTGTGATACTCCAGAAAAAAATTGCCAAATTGGAGTGGATTTGGCCAGAAAAAGTAGGCAACTAAGAGCTTGTGTATCTCTGAGCAGCCACAGACAATTATTATCACTTTTTGAACAGTATCACTCAGTCAAGCCCCAGCAGCAGCAGGTTGGGGGGGTTGTGGCCAGGCCTGGCAGAGGCTCTCAAAGGTGATGGTGGGTGTTGGCTGCTCAGGGAGGTTCTCAACAAGCATCAGATGTGCCTGGCTGCAGAGCAGGGCTGGGTCACCCCCACAGCAGACAGAAAACATCCCATGCACTGTGCTGTGTTACCATCAGGGAAGAAAAGTTCAGGTGCTCACATGAAAATAGCCCTAGAACCTGTGCTAGCTGTCTTTATAGATTTAAACAGATCCAGCATCCCATCCCAAACACTGAGCTGAAGCAGCACAGAGAAAGTTCACCAACAGGGCACAGGGAAAACACAGAAATGCAAGAGAAAATATGCCAAAACTCTAGTGAAAAAGCAAATTCGCCAACAGAGTGCAAAAGAAGACCTATTGATACTGTAGAGGGAAAATATGATAATGGAAAATGCCCTGCCTAAGAGGTCATAAGCAATAATTGTAGCAAGAGAAAACAACGTGTCAAAGGTTGTAGATGAAAAAAACAAAGTACAAAGGCATCATATCAAGGAAGCAGGCAGTGACTCAGGGGGTGAGATTTTGCATGTCCAACATAAAGGAAGCACAAAAATAAATAAATGGTTTATACAGCTCAGGCTGGCATAAGATTCAAGGGCAGGCACAGAAACAGCCAGAAAACTGAATGCCAATGAGGAAGGAGAGCATCAAAGACTCTGCTGGCCTGTAAAGTCTCACTTACCCTTAAATAAAGGAAAAAAACCCAAACAAATAACCAAGACAAAACTGCACTGACCTGAACCAAATTAAAATTCGACTGGTGCACAGACATCATGCACAAGATAATGTAAATTGTAATCAGAATACAAAAGTATAGTTCATAGACCAAGGTGTGGACTATAAAAATGAGACACAGCTATGTACTGAAAGAAGGGAACTTAGGAACCTAAAGAAATTATTAATAAAGTACAAGAAATCCCAAAACACAAATAGAGCAGGCAAATCTCTGTGGTATTCCTGTACCACAAAGCTGCTAAAAATTACCAAGCTGTATTTGAAAGACTGGGACACTTTCCAAGGATGTTACACCTGAAAATAAATAAAACAATTCAGTCTATACAACATCTGTCTTGCAGAACACCCATTGCATTAAAACAAGCAAACAAACAAACAAAAAAAGTAGTGGGAGCAATAAAGAAAAAGAGGGAAAAAAACCTTACCACCCCATCCATCATTGCTAAACAAATAACGAGGCAGTCACAGGGCTCTGGGCAAGCTGGGAATTCACAAAGGTCCAAGGAACGTAAACAAAGTGCTAAGAGGAGATAATTACCAAAGACAGCTGCAAAACCCTGCTTGGTTTAACAAAGCCCATGATGCTTTGAAGGTAGGTGCTATCTGAATTAGGAGCACAGTGACTTCCCCACACATCAGCAGAGACAGTTTTCCTGTGGTGGGAAACAAAACACTCAGCTCTCCAAATTATGGAAGAAAGACTTGAGGATGGAGCAGAGAACCCTACACAGGCAACAGGTCCTCAATATAACCTCCTTGTATCTTTGTAAGAATGAATCAAGAATAAGGACCTAAATAAGGTTAAAAGAAAATTGCCAGAAAACAAGAATATAATTTGTAGCTTTGCAAGGGTTGTTAATCCATCTCTAAACAAAAAACCATGAATAGAGGGACCATACTCAAGAATTCAGGTCAGTTTGAGGATTACAGAGGTTCATCAATCACATGCAAAACACTATTTCCCCTGTCTCACCTGTCTGTGTTTGGGCCATTTTCTGGTCAAAAGTCAAATAATATTAGTGTTCACTTTGTACAGTAACAACTTACTGAGATACAGGCTGAAGACAGGGAACCAATATATGGAATACCTGAAAAAGAGGGGCTGCAGCAGTTGTTTGTAATTGAGATCAGTATTAGCCACAGATTTCCACGTGAAAACTTCAGTCTGCATACTGAGAACAGAGAATCTTTGGGGCAGAAGATGATGTAATCTTCAGTGCCTTGAGCACATTCTTCCACTTTGCCTCCCTGGGGGCTTGGCTGCCTGGGCTCAAGGCCAGCTGAAATAATGCAGCTGTGTGGCCTGGAAAAGCAAACCACAGAGTCTCAGTTCATGTAGGAGCTGCTTGGAAACTCAGTCTCTCCTCCTTGGTCCCTGCATGGGCTGCTCTGCAGCCATGGCCCCATCCCTCGCTCAGCCTGGCCCCAGGGTTACTTGCCATGACCTCTGGAGCCTTGTGCCATGGTCTGGACTCTGGATGAGCTGTC
This sequence comes from Buphagus erythrorhynchus, assembly GCA_013400855.1. Lineage (NCBI taxonomy): Eukaryota > Metazoa > Chordata > Aves > Passeriformes > Sturnidae > Buphagus > Buphagus erythrorhynchus. Next base: position 54,205 of record VZTT01054260.1, on the reverse strand, counting down.
CCTGTCCCTGGGCTGCTCTGTCTCCTGCTCAGGCACTGTGGGACTCTCTCTCCATGGTAGTGCCACCCCTGTCCCTGCCTGTCCTGCTGGCACTCGCTGGTAACAGCACTGGGAGAATGCTTTTGTGACCACACATAAGGAGTCCCAAAATCTCCGCTGAAATCTATTGAAATCTCATGAATTATGTTTAGAAATACGTATTTCCAGGAAGGATTCAATTTCTATTTGGCTGCCTGCTTATCCTTAGCAGAACAGCACTGTGAGATCAACAAACAGATGAATCTCTGGAAGCATTGTCCAAGTCAATTGTACACCAGGCTCAAGACAGAGCTTGGAAAGAATCCAGGAATCCACTACAGACAAAGATTCACGTGTGCTGTGATCCATCATCCTGCTCAAACTGCCAAGCACTGCGAGAGCAGCTCCACCTGCCACCACACAGCTTCAGAATCAGTGGGATTATCTGGACATGTAAATTGCTTCAAATAAACGGGCAGAAAAAATCACAATCCTGTTTCCTGTAGCCAAGTACATGGCTGCTCTCAGGAACACAGGGATCTGGAACAAAATGTATCCAGAAGGCCAGACATGTTGGGCTATGATAAATTATGTTAATGGTTGTTAGTGGAGACAGAGACGACACGAACTCACTGAGCATCCTCAACAAACAGCGTGTTTTATTGTTCAGAACTTCTTTTTACAGGGCATTTGAATTCCCAGGGTGCAGATGGCTGACTGGGGATCTCTCTCTGCCCAGATCTCTGGCCAGTGGTATACCTGCATCTAAGCTGGAACAGGGCTGGCTGAAGGGTCCCCTGTATAGGTTTGAATCCAAACAATCCTTCTTTACCCAAGGACTTGTTTTATTCTAGGCTGGTTGAGTTTTGGGGGGCAGCTTCAGACTGGCTTGCACAGTGACAATAAATAACAGCGTGTGAGGTCTGGTCAATGGATGTGGTACTTACGAAAAAATGTTTTCAGAGAAACAAAATACTTTGGTAGCACAAGGACCCAGACTTTAACAGGAACATTTTTTTTTCCCTCAGAACTAATGCCATGCAAAATATCTCATTATTACAGACAAGTCAGTATTTTTAAAAGTAGATGAAGTGGCAGACATGATTGTAATCATAGTCACTAGCATAACAATGCAGCATGCCAGTAGTTTGATGGAAGAACTGGCTTTCCTTGCAGTGACCTCTTGCAATCTCCCCATAAATGAAAATTGGGATTCATCATATTATCACCACTTCCATAATCACCCTGTCAAAAGCAAAGCTGGACCAGTACTACAGTTTCAGATCTCCTAATAAGGAGGTGTGCTAAAACTTTACCCCAGGCCAGAACAAATCATTCTGAAGGGGTAGGACAGTCCCACAGAAGGGCCAGTGAATATTGTGATGTTGAGATGCACATGCATGATAACACACGTGGTGCCACTAGAGCTCCTGAGAGCTGAAGGGTTACACACCAAGAGGAGGAAGAAACATGCTAACAGCAAAGTCCACACAAGAAACTAAAGACAGCTAAAAACACAGACTGGATATCAGGTTTGGATCAAACTGCTCCTTATTTACTCAGCACTGTGCGAGTTAACAGCAGCTTCCCCCAAACCAGATAGATTGGCTCAGTGGTGACACAGAGAGGGGCTGATCCTCCAGGGAAAAGAGAGAGGCACCTGAGCTCCAAAGCTGTTTTCTGCTTGTGAAGCACATCCATCCCCACAGTCCCAAGGCAGGACTGGTGAGTCCTTTGCTCACCTTCAGATCTTGTCTTTGGTGTGACTTTCAGCACCTGCACACTGCCTTTGGAAGCTTGCCTTGCCTTGGTCAGACAGATCACACTCCACTGAGAGGTACCTACCTCTCGCTGAGATTGCAGGAGCTACACTCAGGAATTCAGGATTTCCCACTGGGAGTCAAATGCTTCAAAGTTAGAAGCTTCACACTGAGTTCTCCACTAGATTTGTTAAGGGTATTTGCAGTCTGCATACATTTTTAATGTAGAGAGGTAGGAGTAAAGCACCTTAAAATGAAATAATTAAAGAAGGCACTGAAATGTACAGAGATAAAGATAAAGCCAACAGGACTGTGAGAGATAATAGTTATCTGCAGTAATAAACATTAAGTGAGAACAATTCATGATTTGTGATAACATTTAATGTGAGGATATAAATCAGATGAAAAGAGCACAGTTGAAAGATGGAAAACACATGCAGAGCTAGGCAGAAATAAAGAAAATATAAAGAGCCTTTTGTTATCTTCACCTTGTAATTGAGATAATGCTTGTCTTTAATGATGCACCCTTAGAGCAGCTCCTGCACTCAGCTGCAAGGCTGGAACAAAGGCAGAATAACAGGGAGCTTTATGGATATTCCTGGTGAGCACAGGTCTGTGCTAGGCACTGCAGAGCCTGTTGCTTGCTGAGTCACACTGAGCTCCTCCCTGTGTGCCTGCACTTTGGAGCATTCAGCTGTGAGTCTGAACGTCAGCCAGGGGCTCCAGATTCATTAGCCTAATGATGTATTCCTTGACATTGTCAAAGTCTGATGTGTAAAGCAATTCGTATTTGCAAGGCCAAAGCTGCCCCTGCACAGGTGAAAGGCAAGCAGGTGGGACTGAGGCAGGGGTGCCCTATGGCCAAGGGTCAGAATCCTGGTGTTGATCCTGGCTGTCACAGGAGGTACTGCAGGAGCACTTGGAAAGCAAAAACTACCAGTTTCTTTTCTACCTCAGAAGAATAATATTCAAAAGAAAAAGAAATTGAAAGAGCCAATATACCAGAACTATAAAGAAGACAACATGTTCATACTGGTTCCCTTACAGCTGCTGACATTGCTTCACACAACATTTTCTAAACTCGTGGAAGCATCTTACAGATGAAAGAATTACAAGGGGAGGGAAAACAGAATGGAAACTTTAGCTTGAGATTAGTTATGAATATTTCATGGCCTTACTGAAAGGATATTTCAGGTGAGTCTCCATAGCAATCTGCTTTGTATCCAGTATCATGAAATTATTTGAAATTAATGGCTTGGTTAATGGAGGAGACATGAAATTTGCACTGAAAACTGGGGTGGGAGGGACTGCTAATTTGCAGGAGCAATAAAAATGGCAATACCAAACTGGAGAAATGCTTCAAACAAGGTGCAATTTTTTGGGGGTGAGAACAAAGCTCTGCACACTGAACAAGCAGGAGGAAGAGTAAGGCAGGAACCTGTCAGTGGAGAAAAATCTCTGCGAAAATCCTGGGGTGTTAACTGGCTCAGAATCTGCACAGGGTCAATAAAAACTTGCTGTTGTGAAAAGGATGCTGCTGGATTGTTCAGCTGGAGCACTGCTTTGGGCACTGGATGGCAGCACGGGGAATGATTAGAAATACAGAGAACCCATCTTTCCAGGAAAATGGGATGGACTGTGGCTCTGGAGCCGAGGAGGCTGAGGCAGAACAGAGTGGCAGCCTCCAGATGTGTGAGAGGAATGATGGATTTGACTTTACAAACCAGCTGTGGGTCTGCTGGTTGATAAGACAAGCACTGAGAGATAAAAGAAACAATAGGTAGGATTCCACTGATTGATGAATGGAAAAAGATATTTGCCTTTACAAACAAACCATAGCTTTGCTGACAAATGAAATTGGATATTGAAAGATGAAAGAAGCAATGGGGAAAACCCACGAATTCTATAAGAATTAAAAATTAAAAGGGTTATACATTAGAGGGGAATCTCAGGTATCAGGCGTTCTGGGAAGTCTGTGCCTCTCAGGTACCTCAGCCCGTGGGGAAAGAGAGAGGGAAATGCAGATGGGAAATTGGGATAAAAAGGAGGCTGCGCCCTCCAAAAATTTGAGAGATCCCAGGGGAATGCCCATGGCCTCTCCGTTCATTCAAACAAAGTAAAAGGACTCCTCTGTCTCCTATTTGGACATAAACCTCTGGTGTTTGTGGATTAATTTTCCTGCCATGTGGCAGCTGAGGAAGGAGCAGAGGAGCAGTGCATGTGAGAGATGGAGCATGGAAGCAGAGGCTCAGCCTGCAGTGCCCGGGCTGGAGGGCAGAGAAACAACCATGGCATAAAGCACCAGAGGAGGGTGCAGAGCTCCCACCTCTGGGGCTGTGTGGAACACGGTGGGCAAGCGTTTATCGAGGATGACAAAGAAGGAGACTGACATCCTGAGTTATTCCTAGCCCTCATTTCCCATTGCTTTGCACCTCTCAAGTTTCCGTGACTCAAAAATCATAGTTCTCCAGCGCTCTGTTCTCCCACTTAAGCCTTTCTCTTCATATTCAAAAATGCTGTGACTTTCCAAGACACTGACTGTGCACAAAGAACTTGTCATGAATATATATGGACAGGGAATTTTCTTATGAGTAGCACTGAAACATTAAAACTCATTCTTAGAAAATGTAGGTGTCCGTACCACTACTGGTTCTTGAGAAATCAAAGGGCAAAATGTAATTTCTCTTCACAGTACTTTTTAAGTGTCATTTTTACAGCAGGGAGTACAAGTCCATCATTTTTCTTTAGAAAAAAACCCAATAACAAACGCTTAACATGGATTTTAAAATTCAGATTGGTGAAGGAAAAGAGGCAGAAGAAATGTCTTAATATGGACAATGCTCTATAGGGCCATGAAAGAAAGAAAGTCACATGCAAATGCAAGATTTAAATTATTTGGAAATAATTTTTTCTGCCTTTAGAATAAATAATTTAACTGAGAATATGACACTTTGGAGCCACTCATCTTTAGATCCCTAAATATTTTTTTAAAAATGTATTCATATATAATACTAATACTGTCAATATTCTCCGAGGCACATGAAATTTAATGAGGTTTTTTTTCCGTTTTTATTGGCCAAAGAATATAAATTTTCTGACTATTCATAAACAAGTATTAACTTCAGTTGTGGGAGCTCTTCTATTACTCATCTTTACAAAATGAAATATTTATTTCCATTAGTTTTTCACATGCCTTTCATGCATGATTTTTAACAATTCAGTTTTGTTTAAGAAAAAGCACAGCAGAAGTCGGGATCCTTTTCTATTTCAAGAATGTTCCAAAGAGCCCATGGAAGTCAATGCCTTTGAAAATCCCTGTCTATTTATTTGCTTTCTGGATAACAATTCCGTTTTGTGAAAATAACTGTAGAGTCCTTTATTCATGGTAAAATGTTACTAACACTTTAATTTAGTGTCTCCAGCAAGCATTTAATTCAAATTTAGCAAGCCAGATACTGCTTTTTAATTAAATATAAGATGATTGTTAAATGAGAACTTACTGAGTATTTAGAAGATAAATCTAATAGTCTTATAATTAGCTCAAAATTACGAAAGCAAGAAATGCCTAATCTCATTCTTAGTAGCCATGGACTTTGTAAGGAGTTTGTAGATACTTAATTAACAGTTATCAAAATGGCCTACAGCAAGACAGGTTTCTATTAATTGTTAAAATAGTGATATTTAATAAGCTTGTTAAATGATAATACACTTGGGACAACAGATTCTTTTAGTTTTTCAAGTATTCCATTGTTATTCCTCAATGTCTTTATCAACATTTCACATTGCTGTTTTGTTCCCTGTAACCAGTGATTTTCCATTGTGAAGTTTGTAAGGAGGTGCCACCTTCAGCAGCAGCTGTTCAGTTCCATTCAGTATTGCCAGTTCTTGTTCACTTTTGCTTGTTCTGATCACAACAGGTTCAGTTTTAGCTTTTGGGCAGGGGGCAAAGCCTCCCCAGCTCGTTTTTTTTGCAAACCTGGTCTGTTCATCTTCCACGAGCAAGTTACAGACAGGAGGTAACTGCTGGAAATCCTTTCCTTGCCTTCCCTGTGCCTTTCATCTCCTCCTTCTTGCTCCTATAAGCAAAGTGGCTTTTTGGGTGAAACTTAGTTTTTTATCATGAGGAAATCTCCAGGTCGTTTAGAGAGACTACACTGACACTGAGTACTTCAGGAAGGTTTTATTCTCCTGGGCTAAGCCTGTTTACCCTTGCTCCTGGAATAGCATTACCTAGAACACTTCCTCCTGCTGGAATTTTCTGCAAGATAACAGCAAGATCTAACAATTTTCTAGCAGTGTAGATGAGGTAATAAAGGCTGAGCTTATTACCAAATAAAGAAAAATATACTGATGATGATTGTTATGATATGATATATGGTATATGATATGATATTATCATGACCAGATTTCTGAACCAGTGAAAGAACAGACCACTGTAAATCCCACAGTTCCCAGGCTAAACTGTCCACTAAGAGCCCCTAAATGCTGTTTACAAATAGGAAAAGGTTTGCTAATGCAAGAAATAGTAGCTGTATTTTTATGAAGTTAAACCAAAGAAAACAGAACACCATTTTTTTTAGAGTTCAAAAGTGTAGAAGTAACAACTTCACCACAAGTTTCTTAGAAGGACTTAGAAGAGCATATTTATAGGTGTTTTTTTTTCATTTACTCAAAAAAGAAGGGATTTCTGCAGCTTCTTTTCGGTCCATAAATGAAAGGAATCATATCCATATAAAAGAGATTTGAAGGAAAACAATTGACCTATATAATCTTTTACAGTGAGGACTGGCTTCCAGATATATTTTCTTCAGAACGTCCTTGAGGATCCAAGCAGTGAGAAATTACTTTAACCCAAGTAACTCAGCGGAAAAGTAATTTTCTGCTTCTTTTTGGTTTGTGGATTCTTTTTGTTTGCTTGTTTATTAAAGAGCTGGCAGCCTGGAGAGCGGGCAGTGCCCCATGGCCCCTGGCCACGGGAGGTTAAATTAATTAGAGGAGTTAGAGCCCTGAGCATTACACATTGCACAGTGTGGGCCATACATGACCCAGCAGGTTCCATTCTGAGGAGCTCAGGCTGCAGTTGCTATTGTTCACTCCATGGTGATGGCTGCCCATAGGGTCCCTGCCTCTCCAGGGGCAGCCAGAGAGCATTTCCTCCTCTGCAAAGGGAATCAGCTTTCCAGGAGCCTTCCTGACACCTGGCAGGATGAACAAAGGAACATCAGGCTCCAGTCTGACACATTCCATCAGCAGCAGCTGCACACCTTGCAGGTTAAACGGGGGCTGGTGGAGAGACTGAGGGATCATGAGCTGGCATTGCTCACACCACTTGGAACTGGAGCATCTGGAGAAGTATTCCTGCTGTTCCCCAGCACAACAAAGCTGGCTGTCCTGGCAATGCCCAGTGGATCACAAAGGATGCCTGTTCAGATTGCATGTTGATGTGTACATGTTGCTTTAAATGGCACTTATTATCTCACAAGTAGCATGGGAGTCAGTGATGTGGTAATTCATTTAATTTGTTTAACCTGTTTAATATACTGAAGACACTGTGTAAGTACTTGTCAGTCCATTAGCTGCTACAGTTCTAGGGGCTCTTTCATCTACATTTAAGCCTGTTACTACCCTAAAATGTTGGACAGAAGTCCAACATTATGGAAAGAAATCTTCTTCAGGTGATGCTTATAAAGAAAAAAAATAAGTATATCCAGTAGCATCTGTGGTAAATGCAGTTGCAGCACAGATAAAATGAATGTTTGGGGCAAGGGGAAGGGGCAGGTAAGGAATAAAGTCTGCCTTAGGTTTTTATTTCCTGGCTTTGGAAGTTTGACATCAAGAAAAATATAGGCAGAAGCTTAAATGTTTAATTTAACAATATTTTGGAGAATTAGTTTTATAGCTTTTAATAAATGTTTTAATGTTTACAGTGGCTTGTGTCAATAGGAGCAAGAGCTTTGTGAAATAGCTTCTGAAGTTTTGCCCCACAGGGGCAACTTCTGATACAGAAAATTAAATCTGAGTGGAAAGTATAGTTGCTGATGGAGAGGATTTTACCTTCAGAGGAGCACAGACACTGCCAAAGCGGATTTTATCTGCTTGCTAACAGAAAAGATTTTACCTGGTAGTGAAATGCAACTATTGACAAAGAAGATTCCACTCATCAGGAGCTGAACTACTGTGGCACGTAAAACTTTTCTGTCCGACACTGCACATAAATTTTTTGTCTCCATTTCAGGATAAAATATAAGGAAAAAAAAAAAAGGAAGTTGCTGATAAAGCTTGTGTGAATATGTGATAGGAAAGAGTTCACTGGCTGTGGCATAAATTTTCACCAGGTGAGAACCTGGCCCTGTTACATATGACAGACACAAATAAAGCATTGCTTCTTGGAGCAGGAGCCAAAACACTCCTAAACTCCAGAGAAGTAACTTTCTTATGAAAAATTTAATATCAACAACATAATGACTTAATTTTTTAGAGCAATGGTGGAAAGAAGGATGCTCAGCTGTTATTGCTGCAGAACCAGGATGAGCTGCACACAAGGAGGGAAACCAAGAGCCCCAAAGCAGCCTTAACTCAAGTGTACCTGTGTTTGTCTGTTTTTCAGCTTTGGGTTCCTAAACCAGCCATGCATTTTGCTTCTCCAGCTTTTTTTTGTGAGGTGAATGTGTGAGTGAAGCCTCTGTGTGGGCACAAAGTATTTGTGCATCCAGGAATCCCCTTGGAAGGCACAAATATGCTCATGGCCACACAGGGATGTGCAGGCAGCTGGCAGAGCAGGGAGTGGTAAAGTCTGAAGAAATGTTATGTTATTTAAGGGAAAGGAATTGAATTGTATTAAATACATTTGTCTTTCTAAATACACAAATTATTTGATTTCATGGGTCTCAGACAGATTTCTACTTCCCCACAACTCATTAGCCACTTGCTCCAGTGCTTTATTTTTCAGAAAAATGCAGGACTGCAAGATAACCACATATCTCCCAGAATGCAAAATGTACATGTAAAAGACATTCCCCACTATTTTGGGTTTCAGATTCTTTCCACGTAGGCTATTGAAAGAGATGAAAATGGATAAATGTGTAGCCACCAATGGCGTCCGCCCCTCACTTTATAGAGAGCTACCATTTCATTAAGTTTGAAGTTTTTGAAATAATATAATCATAATGAAAGGAAATACAATCCTCAGAAAGTTCTCAAAGGAGTATTAAAAGATGAGATTTGAATAAGACTGATCAAATGTTGGAATGGAAGATGCAGATAGGTCATAAGCCTTTGCTTTTTTGATTGCCCATATTGTCTCGAAACTGTTCAGCAGAACAAAGAGTTTTGTGGATGAAAGACTGGTGTGAAGAAACATGAATGTCAACTTGAGTTCTGAAAGACAGTCTGCTAATGAAATATTCTAAAAGTCATTTTCAAGGTGGTAGAAAGTTCTCACTGATGTGCATCAATGCTTCTGATAAAAAGCATCAAATAGTTATGCAAGTATTGGCTTTTAGGTCTGAGAAAATAAAGCAATGCTTCTATGATTCCAAATGTTGCAGCAATGTGTTTAGTTTTTGTAATTTCTGGGGATTAAAAATAATAATTACGACGTTGTTTAGTTTCTAGGCATACAAAACAATTCTGGATCAGTTAATTTTCAATATAACAAAATTAGATAATATACAGTGAAAATGAGTACGCTGAAAATAAAGACAGATCCTAAATGCATTTTTAGTTCAAGGAAAAATAAATCCACGCGATTTGTTTGTGCAATAAATAAAATAAATATAAATTGAGACAAACAGTAAATAATACATTTGGCTGCTCCTAGTAGGATAGACTTCTGAATCTGACACTGTGTGATATTTAATAGCTTCTTCATAATAGGAATTCATAAGACAGAAAGATCTAAAAGCAGTAAACATATTTCCAACAGTTCTAGGTGAGCAGATCTAATTAAATTTTGGAATTTGAAAGCCTCTGAAGTAGTGCTGCCAATTTCAATCTTCTACAGGGATTTTCTCACACGCTTCAACTAGCTTCTAAAAATCTTCCTTTATCTCTGGTTTCTTGTAGGGCCAAATTTTAAGAGCGCCGAAGTTCACAAAGGGGAGGCCCCGTGTGCCTTGAGTGGCCATTGCTTCCCCTGGCACCTGTCATGAGAGCACCGGGCTGGGATGTGAGGATGAGCCGGGCCACACCCAGGCAAGGGGTTAAATACCCAAAGCGAAATTTAAAACAATTTTTTTTTTTCTTTAAGAGCAAGCTATGGGAGCAAGAAGCAGGGCTGCCTGTAGGTACCTGACGCCACCAGGGGCTGTTCCTGTCAGGTCAGAGCAGTCACCCCAGTGTCTGTGTGGCTGCTGTGCCCACTGCCTTTGGCAGCAGGGAGCCCCAAACCCTCTGGGCACTGCAACCTGGTGGCACTTCCAGAACATGCAGCCCCCAAACCAGCAGGGCATGGAATGTTACAGAATTAACTTGCAGTAATCATTTATTTGGCAACAACAGTTGAAGGAGAGGTGGCTCAAACTCAGCCCGGTAATTAACACACTGCCAGAAATGAGAGAGCTCCTGTCAGAGTGGTTGCAGTCCTGCCTCTAGAACCTTCCAGAAACCCCTAGTGACAAAGCTAAGGCTACTGAAAAACAGGGGAGGGTCCTCCCGACCCCATCTTGCTTGAGCTATTCCACAGTGTAGGCAAGAAATCAAGTTTAAATCAGTCAGAAAGGAGGTACAAGAAATCTGATTCAGTGATGCTTGTGGGTCCCTTCCAACTCCAGAGTATTCTGTGAATATTCTGTTACTCTCAACAAGTGAGGTAAACAAGGTGTGAGATGTCCAACTCTGCTGTTACCCTCCAAGGCTCACTCTGAAGAGCTGCCAGGACCTTTCTTACCTTCCATGTCCAGTGAAGGCCCTCAGCTTTTGCTGTCACAGTCTGGGGACCTGGCCAGTAAGAAAGAGCTCTGAGCTCTCCACACAGGCAGCATCATTTTAGTGATGCCAACCGTACAAAAAAATTGGCTTTAAATCTTCAACACACAGCCCTTTCCTTTTGTTTCTATTTTGAGACTGTCATAAATATATATCTTGTGTGAGTTACAGCTCCAGCTTTTATTCCTCGGGTCACTCTTTTCCTTTGGGCTGCGGCAGGGTGTGGGCTCTTTGTTCCCAAACAATTCAGCCAGGTTTCAAAGAGATAATGCACATTGTATGCTAAGTCTGTGCTGCCTTTTATCACGGATCCCCTTGGAAACAGGAAATGCCCGGCTGTTTTTGGCTGCCCTCCCTCATGATTTAGAAGAGGAACTGTAGGAAGGCTTTGCTGAATGGCCTTTGATTTTCTGTCAATGCAGTTTTGCCAGAATTTTAACCGAGGTCCCAAAAGTAGAAATAAAACATTAATCTGCTCCATCAGTCAGTCTCTGGACAAGCCTTAGAAACTGAAAATCTGTTCACAACAAAGATATCATAACCCTTTGAATACTTAATAAGAATGATAACAAAGCAAGTAACTCTTTGTTTAAAACTAGTTAAAGTGCAACACTCCTTTTCTGATTCTAGATGAAAAAATAAAAGCCAAAGGTAGGTTACAGTTTATATTTTAAAGTTACTTGGCCTTTTTCTTAAAACCGGCCCTAAATGAAATGTTTAACTCTCTCTTCAAATGTGTGACACCATCCATCACAATTTTATAGTTAGACACATAATAATGTATAATCTCAGCTGGCTGTCCACTTGTAAAAATGGGAATAGACTTCAAGAAATAAGCAATTTCCCAACAGAAAATTGGAAATTCTGCCAACCAATTCCAGATGACCTGCCATCAATCAGTGTTAAATTCTCCCCAGCTATTGCTGAAGGGTATTGCCATTACTGACGGGCTTCACCTGGTGACTAATGGTATATAACAAACACATTCAAGAACTATAGAAATCCCAAGAATCTGTAATTGTCAGTTAACTTCCAGCAAAGACCTTCTCAGGCAATTCAGAAAGAGAGTGAGATTTCTATAACCTCAAAACTATTCATTTTTATTATAATATTTAAAAAAAAAAATCAGAATGACTCGATGCCATGAAACTAAATTAAATCAGACTGGAAAACACTTATTTGTTGCAGAATAATTTCATGTAACTACTTTGCTGTATGTGCTGAATATGTGCTAATATGACAATTACTATAGAACTGGACTTACATTCAAGTTTCAAAAAAAATTTCCGTGATTAATAATTATGATTAATGTTTGAAGTGTGCTGTTCCAGGGTAATAGTTTCCTTCATTTGCCAGAGTATACATTTAGAATTATGTATTCAAGTGCTCTGGTTACTCATGTAAAGCCCCTGTAGCTATGATTTACTTTACAGGTGAGAAACAAGCTGCAAACAAGAAATCCTGATTCTGTTCAACCAGTACCAGAGAGACAGAGGGAAATAATGATGGATTTGTTATGTGGAATCTCCAAGATAGGGAAATAGGGTTTTCACAGTTGTCAAAAACAGCATCTGTCAAGGTTTAAAGCTCTTTGTGAAGCATGGAAACTTGAATTTCCACTGAACTTTCAGATTAAAAAAATAAAATAAAATTGAAAAAAGTAGTTGGAAGTACTGCTGGGTTCACACTGAAATTGGATCAGGTCAGGAAGTCTCCTGTTCCTAACAACCCTTTCAAAGTCACTAATCCTGGTCCACAGGTATGTGCAGAGATCCATTGCATCATTATGCTCACCTGATTTCCATGGGGCACTCACAGGGGTGGAGAAAAGGACATGATATTAACTGGACTTATATAATCTGCAACAAGATGGGTAATTAATCATGTGTTAGAGGGGCAAGAAAGAGCAGTATCAGAATAAATTTTTTTTTCCTAACTAAATCTGCTTCATGCTGTGCTATATTAGCATAATAATGATGGGGTTCTAAGACAGAGAGTGCAACATTTTAATTCATGGTAAAATGTTGTATTGTTCATAGGTTTAACATCCATGGGATGCTGGGCCACTCCTCAAAATAATGCAAACCAACAAATAAAGAGGTAATGAAAATATTTTATATGCATTCAGCGTCTGCTTTGTCCAAAAAGGTGGAAGACAATGAAGACAGGGAAAGAGATGTGAGCAGAAAAGAAACAGTCTTTAAATCCCTGATAATGTGCAAAGCAAGAGGCTTGCTCATGCCCTTCACCACAGCTCAGATAAAATGTAGACAGAAGAAGATATCTCTGTGTACAGAGAGACATCTGGATTTTCCCTGTGGGTGTCCAGCAGTGGAGATTTCATCCTCTGGGATGGCCGTGGCTCAGGAGTTCTGGTTTTGTTCCTAACCCATTGTGTGCAGCCCTCCCATGCCTTGCCCAGGCAGCAGCCACAGGAGCTGAGCCCTTGGCTCTCCAGAATCACTGCTGGGAGCAAAAATCTTCTCCCCAGCACAGCCAGAACCTTTTGCTTTCAGATGATGTCACCTGATTCACTTGGTCAGGGTTTGCTTCTTGGTGAGCAGATTAAATGCAGAAAAGTCAATTTTCAGAAGAGCAGCCAGCTTCTCAGTGAATGCAGGGCTTGCTATGATGGGCTGCAGTCACCATGCACATTCTTTTCTATTAAAAAGCCACATCCTGGAGTGCTGGCACTCCCAAGTCAGTGCCAGTGAGGGCAATACTGAGAGGAGGTGTTGGTTATGAATACTGGACTGCAGTAATGCTGAGTTCTTAATTCCTAAATTTGGGAGATGCTCAGCATTTAATAACATTCTGTGAATAATCAGGTCATCTTTGCAGCTTTCCCACTGCATCCCTCCATCAGAGAGGTGTTACTTAAAGGCATTGTACAGATGAAGTATGAAATGGAGATGTGCTGTGAAAGAAGAATTAGTATCAGGAGTGGGTTTCAGTCTCTTTGACATTCTCAGAAATAACATGTCCCATTCTCTCCATAGCTCCTCTGCTCTCTCTGGGTGCTTAACATAATTTGTAAAAGAAATCATCTTAGATTTTCAAAGTAGAGTCTTAAAATAGCCTTAAATACTTAATGGCAAATTGAAAGACTGGGGAATAAAAGCAGAGATATATTGAACAAAATAGAATCTAAGATACTAATTTAATTACCAAGTCTCCTCTAAGGGTTGGGTAGCTGATCTGAGGTAGCATGGACCTAATTTTTCCCCTCAAGTAGAGAACAGAGAGAAAGCAAATGACATGATCTTCTATTATTCTCTAGATATATATCAGTGAACACTGTATTGCTGCATTTCACAGAACAATGGTCCTTCAAGTTTAGTATCTTGTCTCAAGACATGTTTTCTGAGAGTACAGTCACTAATGAAACTTATTGAGGGACTTCAAACTGAACATATAGTAGATTTAAAATTAGATTTGCCTTTGAAATCACATTTTCTGGGATAATTGCTCTTTTTAAAAATTTTAAAGGCAGTTTAAAAACTATTTCAGATTTCTGAGCCAGACCCTGTCTTATTAAATGCTGGAAGACTCCCTGTCATGAAGCAGCCTTAAATATTTCCAATCAGTTCAGTAACTCCCCATAAAAATACTGATACTCAATTCCACGTGACTTCTTGTAAAACATGGACTTTGGTTATTTGGATTACTTTAAAACAAATGAAATGCAAGCATTTATCTCATTACCCTCAGGAGTATTAATGCATTTCAACACACTGAAATTTTCAAAACTCTCAAATTCTGACCGTGAAAATTCTGTGAGTAAAGGATGAATTCTCTGTTGCTGTTCCTGGATAAATCCTGCTGATTACACAGGAATACCAGGAGTGTAAATTAGGTGATTTAGAAACAGATCTAAAGAAATTCAAATCTGTAAGTAACAGATCTGTGTATGACAGAATATATTCAAGAGAAAACCCTAAAAAATACCTTTCTTCTTATGAATACTTGTGCCAAATTCACAGCAACAGCTCGGGCAAATGTATTCTACTGAGCAGGATGAAAACTGGATCTGTGGATGCTGACATCTGAAAGTTGAAATAAGCAGGTATTTTCAGAGGATTTTTTTCCTGCATTAGACAGAGTTGCCTCAGAAATGCAAAGACATAGCATTGGTTATGACAAATACTAATTAAAACTGCTCCAGCCTGGAGGTGTGTATTCACTTTCAGCTTTTCTGAAGCTCTCACAAAGCTCACCAGGCTCTTCAGGCCTGTCCCAGACTGTTCACACATCTTCCACCAGCACTGCCATCTCTGCTGCTCCTGAGCTGTGGCACACAGGAAAGGCATCCCAAGGAAATATGGACTGTGGATTGCTGACAAAAATCAGCTTATACAAAAACCTACAGGAAACAGGGCTCCTTGCACCTACATGTCAGAGCTTTGTATCTGACAAGTCTCACAGTAAATGGCTATGGGAACCAGAGGAATACTTAGCACTATATCACCATGAAGAATTCTGCCATGTCTGTAACACCAGAAAAATTGCTGATAAACCTTAGGATATGATAAAGAGTTTAACTCAAGTATTTCTCTCAGAGTATCTAGATTTCCTGCAGGGGTAAATTCCAACACCTGTATCCCATGCTTAGTAGAATCTCACTTTATGATTTTTCTCACTTACTCATTGAAGGGTTTCACAGAGGTGTCTGCAGGCCCACAAAAAAGCCCCCACTTTTTAATACACAAAGACTGCTTTCCAAATCCTTCTTCAGCTGACAATTTCCTCATCAAAGGCAGAAAAGCATTAAAAAAACCTGTAGCATTGCCAAGCTGGAAATAAGTGTTTTTGTTGTTTTAAATACAAATAATGATCCGCCGTTATGCACTTTGCAAGGAAGGCATTACCCTGCCTTGAAAAACACAGAAGAGAAACAACACTGAAGTAGTTTTGATAAATGCTGTCATTCTCTAAGGAAATTTAAGAATTAGAATGCTGTTAAATGAAGCTGCTTTATGTCCTTTTTGAGTTGTCATTCCTTCAACAATGGAAACTGCCTTTGGGAAGACAACAAATGCAGGTCCTGTGAGGATTGAAGTGTCTTGATCATGTCCTTGTGAGCAGGCTGAGGCAGTGAAAGCCAGAGACACTGCAGTCCCCTGGCCTCCTGCTCCTGCTGAGCTTCTTCCCAGCCTTTAAAAAGAACATGCAAACAACTCTAGCATTCTACACACACACACACACACACACACAAGTTTCTGTCTTCAGTAAAATTTCAGAATGTGAGAGTGTATGTTCTAACCACAAATCTGCTTTTTGGAAACTTTGGTGTTTTGGGCATAATAGTAAATTTGGCCCAACCTTCTCATGTCACCTCTATCAGTGTCACTGCATCTCATTCTCAACCTGCCAGACCCAGGCAATATGAACTTGCCTCATTTTTTCCATCTGTCCCCTCCCAGCATGAGGATCCCACCAGTCTGTGTGCTGGGCACGGGGCACCTCTGAGATTCTGCATAAGGAGCTGCAATTACCAGCAAGCAGGAGTAACCAGCTCAGTGTGTGGTTTGAAGTATAACTAACAATACCCTTTAATGGGGACAAGCCAATTTGGGAAAAGTTAATAGCAAAAGGACCCATAGTCATGATGGGAGACAAAATAGAGGAGAAAGTCAAGACAGTGTAGTGTGACAGCACTGCTTTGAGATTTAAATATCAGAGGTTTTAGGGGCTATTCATTCCAGAAATGAAGGCAATGGAAGGTTAAGGAAGGGAGAGGTGTTCTCTAACCCAGAGCCCCTCATAATGGCCTTCACTGCAGTCTGTCACTGAGCCACTTTCTATTCCCCCCGAGTAGGAGCTGTAGAATATTTTGTAAAGTTGCATCTTTTAAAGTTCAGAAAATAAGCAGTGAAGCAAGATGCATCTCCTTTAGAAAGAGGAATTGAACTCACCCCATGCTCCATGAAGCCATCAAGCTCATGGCTGAGCAACACATTGTTGAGTTGAATATAATGAGGCTGCTGTATAATGTCACATTATAAAAAAACTGTGCAACACTATAAAAA
>VZTT01054260.1:0-35106 GCA_013400855.1 Buphagus erythrorhynchus | reverse complement strand
GGAGCCTGCAGATGGGTTTGATACCAACCCACCTGCCCAGGGAAGGGGTGGAGTCACCATCCCTAGAAGTGATTAAAAAATGTGTGGATATGGCCCTTGAG
Organism: Buphagus erythrorhynchus; assembly: GCA_013400855.1. Lineage (NCBI taxonomy): Eukaryota > Metazoa > Chordata > Aves > Passeriformes > Sturnidae > Buphagus > Buphagus erythrorhynchus. The sequence continues at coordinate 35,005 of VZTT01054260.1, read as the reverse complement.
GACATGGTTTGATGGTGAACATGGTGCTGGATTAATCATTGCACTTGATGATCACAAAGATCTTATCCAGCCTAAATTATTCTGTGATTCCATGATTCTATTTTTTATTGTGTTACTATTTCCCACTCTTAGTTTCAGAGCTCTAGATTCCCAAAGATCTGGAGGCATATGTAGAGCAGAATAATGAAAAGGAAGTCAGTTGGCACTTTAGAAATTTTTCCTTTTCACTTATCTTTATTTACTGCCACTTAAAAGCTTTCAGAACAATGTAGGGGTGTCCAGATCTCTTTTTCAACTCAGGCTTCCTGTCAGCTAAGTGACACTGAAAATTTTATTCAAAGTCACTATTCCAAGTATACACAAAAAGCATTTGATGATGGTCCTTGGCCACTGTCTTGACTATAGGAGAGGTCAAAATGAGCTGAATAGAACTCTTCATGTTATTGAAGTTAAGAGTAAGAGAAACACTTCCCTAAATGGGGAGCATATTGCCAGAATTGCATCCGGAATGAAAGGAACTCCACCCCTGAATACTCTCTTTTTCTGCCTCCCATGCTTTCAAACAAGCAGCAAAAGATACACATAAATATAGGCAAACAGATGTAAATAACCTGTCCAAATATTTCTGTAAAGCACCTTCTTTGTGCAGCATGCCAAAATCATCTCCCAAGCATGGGTTTTGTAATGGATATTACCCCTCATTAGTTTAAGTTAACTACTGTTAGAGACTAGAATGGGAATTCTGCAGGGCAGGTTATGTGTCTGTCACACTTTCAGAGCAGCTACTATCAGAGACTGGGTACTGGAGCAGCAAAAATTTGGGCCAGATGCCAGTTTTTATGCTCCTGCAGTAGTTTTGCCTCATAAAGATCCTTACATTTGCTCATGATACTCAGTGAAGTTCATCTACTTCAAGCCATCACAATATCAAGTCACTGACTCCAATTAAATCTCTGAGTAAAACCAACTCTTTCAACTCACTTTTCATTCTTCTTGCTCCTTGATTGTTTCACTTGCAAATAGAAAATAAACAGTTCATTGTTATTGAACCAAACTCTTGTAAGCGCAGTGACATAGAAGCAGTCTGTCAGTGATTTAAAAAGATAGTTAATATATTTTATTGTGTGTAATGCAATGGGGCTCTGACATTTAGCCATTAGTGTAATGCAAATAACAAACAATAATACATAAGTGATTAAAATTGAAACACTGAGCAAATGTAAAAGAAAAGAAAAGGTGGTTTAGGTAGTAAACAAGGACATAGGAAAATCCATCAGGAGTCAAACATAAGTATACTTGGAGCCATAAAATTACCTCATGTCAAAACTAATTGAGGGAAGCAGCTCGTCACTGATGCAATTGTGCTTTAAGAATGGAGATGGCATCTCCATGAGCCTGGGAGAGAGGCAGCTCTGAGAGCCAGAAACAGAAACTTTCCAGGGATGGGTTCATCCTTCCAGCCCTCTGTGTAGAGCAGCAGGCTGGAATAATCAGACACATCGTTTCAAACACCCAATTTCTGCCTGAGTGGGCAGCAGGACTCCTGCAGCTCAGGGGAGCCACAGACTGCTCTGGGCACCTGCAAAATTCACCAGGTGGTCCCCTGAGGAAGCAACCCATGTCATCCCATGTCCTAGCTCCTCTCTGCTCCAATTTTATACAGTCTGTCAAGGTTGTCAATGTGAAGCCATTTAGATGTTGTCTTGTTTTGCATTTCTTACTCTAAAATGTTCCAGAAATGAATCTGCTGTCTCTGAATAGAGAATTGGTCTAGGAATTGGCAAGGACTTCATTCTTACTTTTATTAAGAGCTTATCAAGTAAAAAGGACTGGAACAAAGAAGAATAAAATATTTGATTTCCCCACCCACCACCTAGTCTGAATGACAGTCCTTTTGAGGTCAGTATTGCTTAAGTCTGTAAAATGAAAATGCTACGAATCACAATCAAATAACTGTCAGGCACCTTATTAAATTTCATTCAACTCCATACAAAATCTTAAGGGACCATTGCTATCTTCCAATTTAGACAAAGATTAAATAAAAGCTGATCAAAGATTTATAGAATTCTAAAGTGATACTAAACACAATGTGCTGTGCTTGGAAAGCTTTCCCTGGTACACTGGAGTTGGAAGTAGCTTGCCTTAATGGTTTCATGTAAGCACCACTTTCCATTGGAGGCAAAATCCAGCAGTTTACAACCACCTCATCTAATTAAAATCTCATAATTCAAAGTCTAAATCAAATTTAAAGTGATACTAGGGCTCATATTGTTGGCCAGACAGAATAAAAATCAGTAACAATTTCAACAAAAGAGGCTTTTTTTTTTTTAATTCCAAAAAAGAGCCAAACCATCACTTTTGGTGGGTTTCCTGACTAGCGATTTTCATCCTATCTGCCATAAAAGAAATGTACAGGTAAGCTAAGGTGGCTTCCTAAGTGCAGGTAGTAGCAGTAGTTACTGGAATGTCTGTTTTCAGCACTAAAACAAACCTCTGTTCTGTCCATCAGTGGTAAAGTATGGCATGGAATGAGTACCCTGCTACATTAGAAACATTAACAGGAAATATAGGGAAGAAAAAGAAAAGAAGCAACAAGAAAGGAAAGGTGCTTTAACAGAAGGAAATTGTTTCATATTTTCTTGCTGCTGAAGGAGACAGCTAAATAAGGAGAGTCACAAGAAGGGGAGAGTCTGCCTTGCACGTTTAGAGTAAAAGCTCTTAAAAATGTGCTTGTTTTCAAGGCAAGCAGGTTCATTACGAAATTAGTCTTTTATAGTGTTCCAGTATCCATCTACCACAGAAATAATATTTCTGTAGGAAAAAAATTCTGCCCAAGGCTTAGCAAGAAATTTATGATGCTGAACATAAAATCTGAATTCTGTGGTCAAACTTCTTGTGAGAGAATATACAATTACAGCAGGCATACTGATTTTTGAAAAGTTAATGATATGTAACCTGGAGAATATTTTCACCATTTTGTGTACCTGATCTATTTTCTTCTACTGGGGCTTTTCTGAACACCCACAGAACCCTTTGTTAGTGAGATGATGCTGAATATTGCACCACAGTGACTGACTGTGCCCTAGGAATGTGGATCTATTTCTATTGAAGAATTAAATGTGGGATAAAGGTGCAAAACTGAGATCCTGCCATCCCTTCTGGAAAGTGATGCAGCCTCAGTGCCCTCGAGTATGTGTGAAAGCAAAGGCAAATTTGGAGCAGAAATGCCAAACTACCCCCCTTGTGACTTCTGCAAGCCATGGCACTCGAAATCTCTTTCAGATCCCAAAAGGAATATAAAGCAAGGTATCAAGTAGGCCATCATCTTTCTGTTAGCAGTCATGTAGTTTTCCATATTTTGGCACAAAGTCCTAAGGAGCACACCAATGACAGTGCCTATATTTGTAGTTCACATTTAAGGTTATTCTGTTATCTGTACTTGATAAACCCAACCCAGGCTCCTGTGAAGGCAATTCATAAATGTCAGCCAGAAGGGAAAAGACAATGAAGTGGTTTACAGTAAGGATGTTTGCTTTTTATTAGCAAGTTGAAACTAGAACCTTTCCCCTCCAGTCAGGAACATCACAGGTAATTAAGCCAATGCCCTTTTGTCATGCACTAAAAAAGGAAGATGTAAACTGAAACATAACAAGAATCATTGCCTGCTGGTCACAACTTTGGTGTGGGATGACTAATTCCTTTTGATGCTGCTTAAAATATATGATTTTGGATGAATTCTGAAGGGGAAAGGTACCTGTATAAAGAGATGGACTAAATAAAAGATAACAGACTTTGCTGTATCATTTCAAATAATCACTTTGGTAATTTTTTTAGGATTAGCAGAGATGAAGATTCAGGATCAGCAGATTAAAAAGTAAGAGCAGCAAAAATGAGCTGAACAGAAAACACATTGTGTGTCACTCATCTATCTGCAAAAGATTTTCTGTCTGTTCTTCCCTCAGTGCAGGATCTTCTCCCCAGTGTTAGGCACGGGAATTGTAAGTACTTCTGAAACATGGTAATTTCCAACTGTCAGTGCCAGAGAAACTCTCTGTGAGTCCCTCCGATGGGACCCTCGTCTGAGGAAGGAGCTCCATCTGAATTCAGTGCACTAGGATAGTTTAATATTTCTTTTTTGGAACATCTCCAAGGAAACAGAGATGAATAGAAATGAGACAGAAATTGGGAAATCCCATCTCCCAACTTCTGCTGTTAGGAGCCATCTTACAAGCCAGAAGAAAAACAAACAAAACAACCAAACTGTCCCAAACCCCAGGACATATCAAAGGTGGGAATGTGGGTTAAAAATGTACATGCCATGGTTTTCCTTCTTGTGGGGAATGAGGGATGAAGTTCTGTTATCTGGGTCTGACACAGGCACTGCTTTGTCTCACCATCCGTTCTTGTCAGTGAGAAAAGAATTAGGGGAGCAGACTCCTAAATTTTCCCTTCTACTCTCTCTTGACCTTGGGTGATATGAGGCCTTCTTCTACCCAAGCCCAGGAAAAATACAGGCAGAAATTGCCATTTATGTTACAGAGAAAGAAGTTTTAGAAGTCCAGCACTTGATGTCCACAGATACACAGAGAAAAATGCATTTTTTTCCCAACTGTCCCCTTTCCCAAGGAAGCTTCCCCTCCTACCCCTTAGTTTCAGCCAGCACATTCCTTACATATTATTTTATATCACCTTTGGATGGGTCAGCTGGCAGAGGAAGGTCCAGTGACACAGCAGCAAAGGCAGGTGAATTCTATTTTGGCCTGATTCAGGGGCACAATATAAATTCATCTGCTGTCAGCTCTATCACTGGCCATGAACCCCTTTGTTCCTTCACTGTTATTGATGCTGCTCCTTGCTAAGAAATGCCATTTCACCACGTGATTTCCCAATTCCTACCTCGGTTCCAGGAACAGCATTCAGCAAAAACCCCACCTGGAAACCTTCACCCATTTTTGCAGCTTAACCCTGTTACACAGAATAAAATGTGAATTTGTGGAATGTCCAGAGGGCAATGCTGAGACTCCACTGGAGGGGGCCAAAGCAGTTTGAAAATGGGTTTTTGGGCTAATATGTGGATAGGCAGGATTAATCACAGTTAAACACGAGGGGTCAAACTCTGATGGAGCAATCTTTCTTTGTTTCATCAACAATGCCCACTATTAGGTGAGCATATACCTTGAAATTAGGCCAATGGAACCTGGATGGAAAACTTGGTGTTAACTCTTCAGACAAATTAAAAGGCAAGCACCCAATGAAATTACCTGTGCTCTCAACCAGTGCTCTTTCACAGCCACTAAATTTCTAGCTCATGTGAAAAGCTCCTATTTTTCTTCACTTTGGAATAAAAAAGAAAAATAAAATAAGTATTTGGCATGTTAATGCTGAATTTGTATTTAGAACTAAGAACTGACAAAACAAAATTTTAAATTCGTGTGCAAAAACAACACTTTCATGTCTATGAGGAAAATTAATTTAGTCCTGAAACCTTTAAAGGACAATGAATTTGATAAAAGGCTTATACAAAAAGGAAATATTTTGGGTATTTTTTGTCCAGAACTATTTGAAGGCTGAAAACTCCAGTGTAAATAGTGTGTAATGCATTTCTAAGTAATTTTTGACAAATCAGCTATGAACTGCTTCAAAACAATCAATGTGGAAGTAGAAAGCCTTAGTTGGGCTTAAACATGCAGAGATTGCTTTTATTTTTAAATTTTCTTTTGGCTTGAATGGAAAGTCAAATAACATATTTGTTCATTTAATTATTTACAGTCTGTAAAACCAGTTGTAGAAGCACATAAACTCTGTAAAAACCAAGTACCCTCATTTTCAAAATGCTCTTAAATTTTCTAGAAACCAGTCTGAGATCCATTCAGCAGGACCTGATTTTCAGCAGAGCACTAGACATGATTGAGCTTTTCTTTTTGTTTCCTATTTATAAAACATAACTTCAGATGACAGATAAACAATTATTTTCAAATTGAGCTTACATTCTCGAAATACTTTGCTTTATGCAAATCAGCTTGCACCAACATTTCTATGACTTCTGCCACACTCAAAGCCCTTCTTTCCATGTGAAAATGACACTTTTGAATCCCCCACTGACAAACAGAGTTTATGCACAGCATGAAAAATTGCAAAGAACCAAGGAATGTTTACTGGCAAATGGCATCTCTAAAGGACAAAGAAGCCAAGGCAGTCTCTTGGTAGCTGAAACATGTGACAGAGCCATGGGCAGCTTCAAAGCTGCTCCCATGCTGCAGCTGCCAAGCAGCAGCTGCTCCTGCTAGACAATCCTTGTGTCTTGGCACCCAGGCCTTGTGCTTGCCATTCAAAAGCAGCAGAAAGAGTCACAGGATGCAGGATGGCAGCTACCCCTCCATAAATCATCCAATATCTGCAGAAATCCCTGTGGAGATAGTGGGTGCCCTGGGAAGTTACAGTATTGCTCTGAAATGCTGACGCAGTCAGTCACAGGCTGGAAATGCAAAAGGAAAAATAAATTTATTGTTAGAGCTCCTCTGTATTCCTGATAAAGTATCTCAGGACTCAGAAAAGCTCCTGCGGCATGAAGAAATAATATTTCCATTATTTTGAAGAGAAGGAAGGTACCAAAGATTAGCTGGCTCAGGAAAGGTCACAGAGGGGATTTGAGAGAGTAAGGACTCGAGTATGTCTCCCCAGAAACAAGGCTGACATGGGCCTGAATACATCATCCCTCCTTCCCTATGAAGAACAGATAATTTCTACACACAGCAAGATGTTTTCCATCTAGCAACTGTCAAGAATGAAACCAGTACAACTAAGAGAAATCACAGTTGCACAGAATCTCCCCTGAGCAGCCTTTCCCAGTGTTAATGAAGTGCCTTTCCTAGATATTGTACTTTATGCCATTCTATACAATGTTAAAGCAAATCCATAAATCATATCACTTTCTATAATATGATTCTGAGAAGTTAGCCTCTTCTCTCAAAATTTAAAGAATTTTATATTAAGAGCAGGCCTGATTTGATTGCTTCAGGCTTATATATGAATTCTTATTTTTATGGCTCCCTGGAAATAAATAGATTGCTGTTCAATCCTCTGTAAACTTAAAAGCAGCAACATGATGGAAAAATTTGGTGTTGGTGCTACAGCATCAATGGCCAGATTTAGAAGCTCACAGAGCAGTAATTTGAAAGCCTCAGATTCATTTCCAGGCTCATTCCCTGGCAGGAAGGGATGGGGTGAGCAGGACTGCACCCACTCCCTCCTGCAGCTGTTTGTCTCCAACACTCACTGCACACATTCACTGAGGAGTTTCTGTGTCTAGAGGGCAGCCTGGCATCAGCTTCTCTGAAGCATTCATGTATTAGCTCATATCCAGGGATCCAGCAACATTTAAACAAGACAGATGATTAAAAGATAGTGGGAGCTATGCATTATGGATTAAAGTGTAGAGTGAGAAGTTTTTGGAACATTAGTGTTCCAGAAATATGAACTATAAACTCATGTGAAACATTGAAAATCATTACATTTAGTGCTGGTCTATGTTCTTTCAGTGGAAAATTGAAAATAAAAGTAGTAGAGAAACATATCCCAATTGTATGAACAAATTATATATTTATAATTCTTTATTAGGATTTTCCGAAAAACACAGTTCTCATAATCACACAGTGGCAGTGGAGAAGTTATAAAAGCTGATATTTGGCCTTAATACACTCTTATTTTTATTGCACCAGTTTGTAGGAACAACAATCAAGGAACTTCAGCTTATTAAAGCTCCAGAAAGAAAGAAAACAGCTTTTCTCCAGCTAAAGAAAACATGAGTGGAGAGATATGTCCAAAAATATACTGACATGTTCATTCTCTTTGTGTGTCACCTGTGGATTCCAGCAAAAGAGGAAGGCAAACTGAAAATTACTTGACTTCTGAAAGATATATACAGGAAATATTTCTTCTGATTTATAACTGACCAGATATTTCAGCAGTCTTGGAAATACTGAGGATTCCACTGGGAAATAGAGACAAGACATCCTCTGGGAGGCCAGTCCTGACCAGCTGGGCTGTCCAGGTTTCTTGCCCCTCAGGGGGCCAAATGCCATGGAGAAGGTGAATCCTCCAGAGCTGTCCCCTCAGTCACTGCAGCCAAACCAAACCTGCTGCTGGTCCCACCTTAGGGCTGGCAGTGCAAAAGATGTGTCAGAGGTGGGACACCTGGTGTGCTCCCAGCTTGTGTGACCTCACTGCCATAAACTGGATCTCTTTGGCACTTCCCAGGGCAGAGAGATGCACAAACCCCTCTGACTGATTCACATTTCAAAAGTACACGGTGGTGTTATTTAAAAGGGAGATGCAAAAGTTTAAGACACAGTTCTAGAGGAAAATGACACAACTGAAGAGTGATCTGCAATATGAGAAGAGGGAACAAATTATGTAAGGAGGGGTACAAGACTGGAGTAAGGACCAAAAGGGATCCCATCTTGTATTTTAACATTTTTTACTTTTTGTGAGTTCTGCTGTAGGGTGTGAAGGGTGACACAGACCAACAGCCAAGGCTCTGTGCTGGGTGCTGCAGTGAGGAGGATGTCTGGTGAATCTTTCTGTTCTGAGGCCAGACTTTATGGCAAGTTGTTACAATTGTTGAAATAATGAGTGGGAAGCAGTACTAGAAAATTCCATAACTGCAACAAAAACTCACAAAAAGGCAAATAAGCCCCCTCTGGATATTACTTAGATTAACTTGCTCACACCTGGGGGAGTAGATGCTTGTTAACAAATAAAACTTTACTATTATGTCCATGCTGGTTTGTTGCTCTGTTCAGCAAATTTCCTGATCTCTCTTGACTTTCAGTTCTGAAATATACATTGTCAGGAACTAAACTGATTAAACTGTGTAATCTGTTTATTCAGATCATATGCTGAAAAGTGTCTTATTTCACATGCATCTACTGTAGAGTGATTCCAACAAAGACACCAAACAAAAGATGAGTTCTCAAATGAGGGAAGACAGTCTTTACCTTCTCTTGACAGCTGCCTGCAGCCTCAACTCTCCATTGATATACTGCCATATAAAAATTTACCTATTAAATTATTTTTGGCACTTAAATAATATCTATCATAAAGGCAGCTGAATTCTTAAAAGCACTGCATTTTAACACCTGCATCCTTTGGATTATACTTCAAGAAATGCTGCAGCTGAACAGCACTGTGATATACCCTGTACAGGTTAATAAAAGAAATTTCACCAGACACTTCTTAGCCTCAGCCTCTGATTTCTCCATAATCTGCTTCTCAAGATCTTCCCTCAATATAATTAAATATGTCTGTGCTATTTCATGGTGCTAAGTCCACTCATAGCAGCTAAAACCCCTCACTTGTTTGATTTGTCCATGCAGCTACCTCAAGTTCTCTCCATCTTTTGAGATACGTGACAAATACTGATGTCTTGCATGAGAAAAAGTTTGTACAGCCCAATCCACCAACATTGTCAATATTGGCTCCAGCTTACTAATTAACTTGAGAAAAGTGAGCTAATTACCAGGGCAAACTAAATAGAATATCATTAGTTAGTCAATCTGTGCTGGTTTCCACTAAGTGAATGAGTAATTTCCACACGTTCTGGGTCACTGTCAACCTCTCAAATTTCCCATTGGACTTCCCTGTCCTGCAGCGAATCTTAAACTGAAAATACTCAACAGGATGACCTGGTTCATCTTACTACTTGTACTCCCACAGATCACCAGTGGTTACACTCTGGAAAACACTGAATCAGCCTCAGCTGATTCAGGCTGGTTTCTGTTTCCTTCACTGAGAAGAGAAAATGAGGCCAGAATTCTTCCAGGTCCCAAGAAACCTTAAAAGTTTTTCAGAAAAATATCCTCACTTAGGAAATTATTTATTGAGGTATAAAACTTGCAGCCATAAAGAGAACCTGCCAGAGGGACAAGTTATGTAAGGAAACTGCCTTAAGTGGTCATAGAATTCCAGAACGGGTTAGATTGGAAAGAACCTTAAACATCACCTAGTTCCAATCCCTGCCATGGCAGGGACACCTCCCACTGTCCCAATGTCCAGCCTGGCCTTGGGCACTGCCAGGGATCCAGGGGCAGCCACAGCTGCTCTGGGCACCCTGTGCCAGGGCCTGCCCACCCTGCCAGGGAACAATTCCTAATTCCCAAGATCCCATCCAGCCCTGCCCTCTGGCACTGGGAGCCATTCCCTGGGTCCTGTCCCTCCAGCCCTTGCCAATTGTCTCTCTCCATCTTTCCTGCAGCTCCTTCAGGCCCTGCAAGGCCACCCTGAGCTCAGCCCAAAGCTTCTCCTGCCCAGGTGAACAATGCCAGCTGTGCCAGCCTTTCCTCCCAGCAGAGCTGCTCCATCCTCTGCCCATCCTGGAGCCTCCTCTGGGCTCTCTCCAGCAGCTCCAGCTCCTTGCTGTGCTGGCCCAGGGCTGGGGCAGCTCTGCAGGTGCTCAGGGTCTCACCTGGGGGGCAGAGGGGCAGAATCCCCCCTGCCCTGCCCTGCTCTGCCCTGCCCTGCCCTGCTGCCCACGCTGGCTCAGCCCATGTGCTTGCCTTTTGTTTCATTTTAAATATCTTTGGCCTGCCTGGGCCCTTCCTCCAAGTGGGGCCATTGCCTGGAGCTGTTTGAGTGGTCCATCCATCAAATCCATGTCTCTCCAGTTTGGAGAGCAGGATGTTATGTGGGAGAGTATCAAATACTCTGCACAGATCTGGGTAGATGACATGATCTGGTAACTGGCAGCTCCTCGAGACCTTTTGAGTGTGACAAAGCAAATTTAAGATTATCAGCATCAGGCTCTCTTTTCCTGCTTACCTTTCCTGTGTCCCCCCAAACCAGTCTGCTGACCCCCACCACACTGCCAGGCCTGCAAACCCTTCTGCAGACAGGGAAATAGAAATAATAGCACAACACAATATAATACAGCAGGCAGCCCCCAAAGAATGTGCTCAAATATGCTCTCACTGCAAGGTCCACTGCCCAAACTCGAGTTCATTTACTTTAGTGATTAAAGCCTTACAGGAGTGTCTCAGCTCTCTAAAGGCTCTGATAGTTGCAAGTGTAAACACTGAGCTTCAGTCATGGCCCTTATCCTTTCACTTATAGCATGTAATTGTTTATGGCATCCCCTTAATACTAAAATAACAACAAATACTCAGCTGGAGACAAGGGAAAATGATAATGCACCAAATGCTCATGGTGCTTATGAGTCTTGTCATTCTCTGATTTCAGAGCTTTTCTTATACAAGTTGTTTATTTTGACTAATATCCATCTTTAATGTCTATGCCATGAGAAATCTTGTGCTACATGTGCATTCAGACATCACAAGCAGTGTTTTGGAATTGGAGCATTTCCATTAGTTTAGATAACATCATCAGATTCAGTGGGAGAGAATGGGAGATTCAGTGGGAGAGAATGACTGATCCATATAAATACTGGTTGGAACAAGTGTGCATGATGAAGCATATCATATTGATTAGCAGACTTGCTCTTGTATATGGTATTTCCCAACACCCTTAATCAAGCCTTCTCTGGATGATGCAAAGAAATTCTTGATTTTGATAAGTTGCCTGTCAGTCAACGTTAGACTTGTGATGTTTTTAACCATTGATTGGACCTTACATCCTCCTTTCAGATTTATGTAACACAACCCCCCCAAAAACCCACGTATAATCCCAGAGAAATGCTGTATTTTGCTATGACAGGTTTTGCATTTATGTTGGAAAAAAACTGCTACCAGCACGTGAGGGGATTGCATTCTGAGAGGGTACATGCTCCCTGTAGCCTGCTCTTCCCAAATCCGTGTCTTTGTGTGGTCCAGCAGAGCAGTTTGTAGCTCTGCAGTAAATACAGGCACTGGAAGTTGTCTGCAATGCACTTTTCAACATGATGCCTTGTCTTGGCTGCCATTTCAGAATTTCCAGTAATATAAAAATGCATTGAATCTCTGGCAAAGCCAAAGAGAAAGCTCAAGATGTGGGAACTTTTCTCCACCAAACACAATGAGGTAAGGGGAATTACAGTGTCAGTCAGTGGAGGTGAGAAGACAGCAGGAGAACATCCTTCTGTGCATTCTGCATAAAACAGAAATGAGGCTTCATTCAAGCATTCCTGTTTCCCTAAACTATTCCATTTACAGGACATCCATCAAGAGCATTTTCTGCATAATGTTGTCTACTACAGCAAATACCACTTTAGAGACACAAGAATACTTGGTTGCATTATACATAGGGAGTCAGTTGCTAATGATGATTAGAATTTGTATAAATAATCGATTAGTAGTACAAAAATGGCAGATGTCTGGCAGAACTTGGAATCAGGTCCTTAAAAATGTAATTTGTTGCTTTAAACTGCAAGTTATCTCCATCACCGAGGAGATAACTGCATATGATGCTCACATATAAATTTCAAAACCTTCAAATATGCATCTTTAATTAATAATTTAATTAAATGCAGATTTTTTTAAAAATGCTTCAGTGAAAAAAAGATTATCTTCAAATATATCGCTGCTGTTCTTCAAGGACAATTTTTTACTTTTGCAAATAATATTTGGATTCCTTGGAGACAAGCAAGACTTCAGTACAGAAAGTAAACATTAAGGCAATAAAATCCCAACACCACTTTTGTCCATAAGAGACCTTTCATGTGGAACACCAAAAATGGGCATTATCTCCTAATACCTACTGGAGGATTTGAGCTAGCCCAAGTGAAAAGACTAAGCACTGCATCATTTCTATATTACATTTTTAAAGTATTAATCTCCTTTTGATTTAGAGCTGATACCACTTCATACTCTCTCCACTCTTCCTGCAGGTGTATGCTGAGCACGGAGCATGTAGGCTCCAAAGAGCTCTGAAATGAAGCAGTGCTCAAAATAATGGGAATGCTTCTCCTAAAGCTACAGACTTGATTTATTAGAAATGGTTCAAACATTTTTCCTAATTAATGTGAGCAAAGTGCCTAACAAAACTAGAATAATGTCTCCAGCTTGGACTCAACTGAGACTAATACTCATCCTTCACACTTCAAGGGGCAAAGTTGGGTAGGAGAAAAGAGGGAGCACTGGTTTTAGTCTCAGTGACAACATTTAAAAGGTCCATTTAATGTTGGTATGTGAGCCATGGCGGGTGAACAACTCTGTGTTTTTCCACTTAAATTGTAAATACTTTGGAATATTGAGCTGAAAAATCTCACTATTATCTCATACCCATATTTCCCTTCACCTCCTAAGAGTCAGACACTTTTAAAAAGATATACAAATGTTTTCCCTAGCACTGCAAAGAAGTTGTGCTTCTATTTTCTGACAGATAAAATGAGGTGTGGATTCAAGACTCATCTCTGGAAGTGAATCTTGGTTAGGTGTCTTAACAGTGGGAGTCACGTTACCCACCTTTAGCTTTCTAAAGTGCTCATGTCTGAAGGAGACATGAGAGGTAGATTGACTTCACAGGTAACAATCCTAGGATATTTCTAAGCATAACACACATCTGACAGTTTTTACTTCTCTTGTTTTAGCCTTTTTTGCCACATTAAACAACATCCCCATTCAGTGTACTGCCTCTGCCAAAGCCCATTCTGGGCTCACTCACTGTACATTTGTCAGGGTTGTGCATTTTATTCCAGCAGCTAACAAAACACCAAAGTCCCTCTAGAGGTCTGTCTCAGGATGATTTGCCAACAGATGTGACCCATATCATTGTCACTGCCAGAATTAGGGTTTCAGGAGACCTGGCTTCCAGTCCAAAAGCACAAAAACTACTCTTGGGAGAGATAGCTAATGCTCAGACAGATGTAGAATCCTTCCCCCAATTTGTATGTGCAGTAATTGTGGAGACATATGTAAAAATCAACCACTCACCCAGCAACTCCAAGTGCTGAATGTGGTCCTGCATAAAAAGCAGAGGGTGACAAGACAGTGCCTTCTTCCCCACTGTTTGCCATCTGACTTCCACAGAAAACTTCCCATGTTTCCCATGTTCCCATGAGGGACAGCTGCCAAATGCCATGGAGTCAGCCCTTTACACATCCCTTGTGTGAGACATTAACTCGACTGCTTGTCAATGCCACTCATGCTGGCAGATGTAGATTGATATACTAAGAGCTGTGCACATCAGTTTCCTTTTGCCTAAGCTGAAGCCATGTCCCCAAAAGTAGATTTCTTTCCAAATGTCTAAATCAACTTAGGTCAAATTATGAGAAACTTTGCCAAAGCACTTTTGCTAGCGAAGCAATAGAACAGTCACTCCAAAACAGGTCTTCTGGCTTGGCCTTTGATGGCACAAGCAATAGGGTAAATATTGGAATTTTGGGGATTGATAGAAGGAATGCCTCAAAACTGTGAAGCTGTTGTTGTCATCCTGCCAGTGGGATGTGAGGAAAACACATCTGAAAGCAAACAGGGAAGTGTTTGCAAGTGCAGACAACAAGGCTGAGATATGCTTGTTGTGTGTGTCACGCTGGTAGGTCACTGGCAGAGTTTGACACTCCTCTTCCACAAGTTACCTGTGGAAAACCCCCCACATTTTCAGATCTTCACCCAAAGAACAGCAGTATTGCCAGTGCTAATGCAGACACTAAAGGTGTTGCTCTCTTTTGCCATCCAGTTCAACCTTGCAGTCAACATGATTTGGTCAGGTTGGTACCATTTGCAATAATTTACCAAAGTCTACAGAATCACCTTTTAACCTCCTTACATGCACATGCCAATACATTAAGAAAAAAAAAAAATTAAAATCAGTTAAATGGAATGTATTAATATGGTATTTTTCTTTTCCCTTAGTTCTAGTTAAAAGCAAATATAACTCTTAATGATACACGTTTGTAACAAAGCCACAGGAAGTCACGTAGAAAATGATTGACTAACAAGGAAGGCCAATGACACCAATAGCAGTAAAATGTATAATAAACTAAGGAATTACTGTTTGATAGAGCCTTGCATGCATACACTCATACAGGCATTCTTCTCCCAGTCACACTCAGGGATGGAAGCTGTTATTAGGATAAAGTGTTAAAATGCTGTGTAAAATTTCCTTAAATGCTTTGTCTCTGCAGTACTGAAGGTAGTGCAGTAGTTGAAAGTTTTGGCAGGTCAGTACATTAAATGTAGGTCTAAAGGCCATCTTTACTGAAAACAATTAGTTATTACTTCTAGCTCCAGAGAAGAAAAACCCCTGCTTTAAAATATGATCTTTTCTGCATGAAGATTGAGATTTCATTTAAGATTTTTTACAGTTCTGTTTAATGTGTAAAAAGGACCACAACTCTCACCCCAAAACCTGAAAACTCAGTCCCCTTTATTCCAGGTAGACTAAGCTCACTTATTGAAGAATGTTTGACAAATTTATCCCTTTTTGTTAGTGAATGAGCAGTGGGTAGGTTTCAATTTTAACAGGCATCTTCATTTATTACAATGTATGTCTGCCTACAGCTTGTTCATGAGTGAGTACCTGGGTTGTTTTTAAAGTGATCAACCTTTCATTATTCACTCTGTGGTGTAACTGAAACTGGCAATGTTAAAAAAATAATTTCCAATTCTTATTTGCAACCAATCCAGTCTGTATTTCTACTATATCCAAAACTGTATTTGTACTGACACAAGATAGATTTGCAGCCACTCCTCTTTTAGAGAAATTTGTCTCTGGGCTCAGGTAGTCGGTCTTGCCTCTGGAATTATAAAATGGGGTTCTATCACACACTAAATGAACTTCTCAAGGTCTGCACAAAGAAAGTCCAAGGTTAAACTGAAATATTTATGTAAATCCATGTTTGAAAGCCCTGTTTCCTGCTATTATTATTGCAAGCAGAAATTTGTGGGTAGAATCATTCTCAGAAAATTGATAGAAAGACTTTAAAGACAGAGTGCTTTAAGATGTAACTCCCTTCAGTGCTGCTTCAGGTGTGATTTATCTTGCCCAGTATTAAACCACAAAGTAATGGCTAGTTAGTTTCTGGGTTGACTGAATCCTAGAATTCCCCTTGAGCCAAAGTCATTGCCATTACCAATCTTAGAAATATCTTTTTTTCCTCCCAGAACTAACCAAGGACCCATCCGAGACGATGATTAACCCACAGTTCTTTAATATAAAACCTCACCAAAATTCAAATATGTTTGTATCAAACACACATGTGGTAATCTTTTATGTTATTGACATGAGAATCGACTCAAATGGGTAATTGAAAAAGGTAATTTACAGTCTGGCATCTTGATTTTAAAGCTTTATTTTATTAACATCCACCAAGAGAGTAATCAATTTAGTGGTGAGGCAGAGCTAATAATTCTGCAGAAGTTTTATAACGCCTTCATGCTTCAGCATGGAGTTTTGTCCTTGCTTTGTGTAATGGGGGATATTTATTCCATCCACACATTTTCTTTTCAATGCTTGATTCATTGAATCACAAAAGAAATATAAAGTGGATCAACTAGCAAGCGAGTAATTGTAAACCACTAGGTTACTTTCTGATGCTTATTGCAGCCTCCACTTAAACATGCTTCTGAATCTGATGAACAAATTCCTTCCCTGTATGGTATTTTCTTCCCTTATGTGCCTTAATGTGTCAAGAGCCTCTTTTTCAGTCATGTAATTACAATGATTAGGCTTTCCCCAATCCATGCTCACTCAGGAGCACTGTACTGTGTGTAACCTTTCATGAAAACAAAGGCAGTTGATATGTTTTGTGAGGCAAATTACAAATGAAAGAACTTTGTGTACCTCTGGCACCAGCTCAGGTTTTCTTTATAACAGTGTTCAGAAGGATATTTAGGTACCACATTTGGGATCCAGTGTATGAAATGCACTGGGCACGTCAAGGGCTCAGTCTCATCCAAAGGAGTGTTGCCATGGATTGTTTACAAATATCCACATGTTCTGATCTTACCTGGAATTTGCTTTGAAAGCCCAAGACCATCCATGAATATTTTGCTCCTCCCCAGTCTGTGCAATATGAACTAATAGTATGAGGGAAAATATTTTCAAATTAAGAAACATGAAAGAAAAGATCCATTTGCCTGTGCCAGCAAAAGGAGGGGCCCACATTTATTGTTCTCTTTACACATCTTCAGAAGGAGATAATGCAAATGATGGGCAAGAACCAGAGGAGCTTTAAGGGTAGTTCAGAAGGTGCCTAGGCCTGTTCATACACAGGGTCACTGGAAAAAATAAAAGAAAAATGAACTAAGATGGCTGGAACAAGGTTGTGTTCATGGCCTGCTTTAAAAATGAGTCCCCTACTACTTTCACAGCTGTTTGCTGCTGTGAGCTGGCAGAATATTCCAGTGTACAACTTCTATTTCTTTCTAATTATAATTTTAATTTTTATTTTGATACTACTACCACCATAAAAAGTAAACATTTATTTGTGAAGAAGTTTGATTTGATTTTGAATTTAGTTTTTGCAAAATGGAAACATGAAATTAAAACTAATTTCAAAATGGAAGGTTTTAATTCTTCCATTTTTGACAAGCAACAAAACAAAACATTCACATCACTTGGTTGGAAAGTGCTGCTTGAAGTAAACAAAGCATCATTAAAATATGTCTCTCAAAATTTTTGTATTTGACAAACCACACTGTCCTCCAACCAGAGAAGACTTTCCCTGAAATAATTCCCATTCAGGCAATTACAATCAACATCATTATTTTATTACAGGCCTAGAATTCAGCAGCAAACAACTTTATAATAAAGTTAGAGCTTAAAAGGACTCGTGAGGGATTCCAGTCCTCATTCTCTTGGACCCCTTGGGTCTAAGGAAGCCTGGAATTATTCAGCAGATAAGATCAACCAACATTTGGAAAGACTTTATACAGACCAAAGTATGAGAGACTCTGCTGACTTGTAGATATGTTTCACTTGAGACTTTGACAGAGTGGTTTAGGTAGGGCTTTTTAAAAAAGGATTGCATAAGTAAGGAAAATGAAACATTTTTAGAAACTTGATTTTCTCAATGTTTCACAGCATGCTATACTTTGGCTACTGATAGAACATCTTGTGGCAACTGTTCCCTTTGTAAATGAGGGACGTAAAGCAAGAGATCACCCTTGAAATTTATATTTTTCTTTTATTTACTGGTAAAGAAAACTATTAAATGCTTCATAATCAGGAAATAATATAGGCTGGACAAGGCTATCGTGTTGGTACTTTCCCACCACCATTTGCCACAGTAGTGGTCTTTCTTGAGGTGCTTTAATTTTCACTACAGCCAGTGTTGCTACAGACACTGTTGCTGCTATATGAGAATAACAAATAACAGCTCAGAGGTTTCTCCATAGTCTAAGAAAGGATGCTCTTCTGGCTTATGAAGTATTACAGTTCAAAGGATCTGTACTTTGCCACTCATTTGTTACATTAAAATACATCTTATATGCATGAAGAAACAAAAAGTTTCCTTGCTCTTTTCCAAACCATTGTACTCTCGTGAAACTTCAAATCCCAAAAGCTTTGCCTCAAATTACTGCCTGAACAGAAACCTTCAGCTTCTGCTTTCTCTAGGAGAGTTTATTCTTGTTCTCCTTATTATTATTTCAGCAATTTAATCCTTCTTACCAACAGCAGCAGAGAATGTAAGGCTTCTGTGTGCCCCTAAAATTATATTACCTTCATCCTCTGTGCTTGTCTCTATATCCAAGTCACCTTTATTGAGTCAGTCCCCAGTGCACGCTGTGCAATGCATTGGGAAACAGATGCTTTGAGTGTCTGTACAATAGTTATTGGGGTATTCTGTTTATTTTAATGGGACCCTGGAACCCTGTAACTGCAAGGAACATTCACACATTTCCAAAAGATTTTGTAATGCATTCCAATGAGAAACCATAGGCAGGTTCAGCTTCTGCACTCATGCAATAAAAAATGTTTAAGGCCAGAACCTGGAGACACAATTGAACGATTCAGCCCCATGAGAAGAGAGAAGAGGTTTTACTTTCCAGGAGAGCCTGAGATTTGACATAGGCTTAAAACAAACCTTAACTATTAAAGAGTTTCTTGTCAGAAAATGCTCACCTCATTCCCTTCAGAAGGGAAAGATAAAAATAGTTGACCATTCCTATTTTCCTGAAATGGTCCCCATGCTCTCATTTTTGTATTTACTTTCACTCCCTCAGCCTGAGAAGAGCAACACATACATACTGAGTTAACAAGATAAAGGGAAAAAATTTTAGCAGTAGAAGAGATAAATGCAGTGGGTAAAATACTCAAAGGTATGATGCTAGAAGAAAATATGACTCAGCAGGCACTGCAGACAAAATTCCAACAGCCTTACTGAAACAAATTCTGGTTGAGCTGAGTGGGAAGTCGATGTAGATACAGAGAATAGGAACTTCCAAAGCTGTGT
This sequence comes from Buphagus erythrorhynchus, assembly GCA_013400855.1. Taxonomy (NCBI): domain Eukaryota; kingdom Metazoa; phylum Chordata; class Aves; order Passeriformes; family Sturnidae; genus Buphagus; species Buphagus erythrorhynchus. Next base: position 15,681 of record VZTT01054260.1, on the reverse strand, counting down.
GCAAAACCATCTTCCCATGATTCTCACAGGCTGTGCTGGTCCTAACACAGCCTTTCCTCTTGCTGCTGGCAGTGCCCTCTGTCCCCATCCACCCCGGGGTGACACTGCTGCCTCAGCTTTGTCTGGGTAAGACAGGGACCATCAGGAGCCCTACCTCCTCATCTCTGATTTTAAAGGGCAATTTTCAATCAAAAACACAATCCTGCCTCCTTCACCTTGCTGTTCCTTCCCCTCAGTCCTGTCATGGAAGTGCTCCTGCAGACTTGGACTGGGCCATTATAAGGAGCTGATCTTTCTGAAAATAAAAGAGATCTTTGATTTGAGTAATGAAGTGGCTGCTACTTCAGCAGCAGTAGAGCCCTGTGAATGAGCAAGCAGGGAAAGGAGAGATGCTGGGGCTGCCTCTCTCCATAGTGACATCGATTTTGGCTGAACTGGGCAGCTACAGACTTAAGTGTGGGTGAAAAAAAGCCATTGGAATGAGTGACTCCTTGGGGAATTGTTTGGACCTTCACAAGATGGCCATAACAAGAGGGGTTCACCTGAATAACAGCTTTCAGCTCCCTTTGGTGAAAGAAAATAATGTAATATCTGAGGGGGAGGCAAATAACAGTTATTTCATCTCCCAATTATTAATCAGCACCTACATTATTGACCTCCCTCAGTCACACATAAATAATTTTTTTTTTTCCTTACCTTCTTCTATCCTCGCCTCTTACAGGCAACACAGAGATTCTCCTACCACAATGTCACATATTTAACACCTCCTCACTTATATGAACAATAAACATAATAAAATTTATTCTCCTGGGCTGCCCCTCCCTCTTATTTAGGACTAAGGATGTCAATGTTTCTTGACACCTTTGCCAAACAAGCAGTACTTTGAAAACTTGAGAGAGAAAACTTTGAACTCCTGAACATTATTTTTTGATGGAAAGTGTTAACAACCACAGCAGACCATGGAGAGCAACACCACAGAAAATAAACACGAGCGGCAGGAAAGAGGAAGAAAAAAAATCCTCTTGTGTGATTCCTTCATTGGTTTTGCAAAAACTTGCACTTGATACGTGAAGAGCTCTGTCTGAAACCATTAATAACAAAAACAATCACTAAATGAAAGAGCAGCCTTGCAAGCAGCCATCCATAAAAAGAAAGCCAGTTAATTAAACAAACCACAAGCTATCTATGGACTGTCTCTCTCACTTTAAAGTCCTCAGTGCAGAAAAGAGAAGAAAAAAATCTCATCAAATGATATAATCATAGCAGCCTCAAAATAACTCGCACATATTTCCAGATAAATCACTTCTGAAATACTAAGTGCCCAGAAAAGCTTGGAGGGAAATTGCACCTCAGCTGCAATTCCTGCTTCTTGGAGGGGCTTTGGAGAACACTGGATCTTCTATCTGTTCACTAAATGTTTATTTCTATTCCTTAAATTGTCAATTTTTAATATAAAACTTTAATTAATCTCTGGATTAATTTCACATAATGTTGCAGGGCCATTTCACTATGTCTCAGAAGGCACTTAATTGGAATTGAAGGCTCAGGGTTAGAAACACAGCATTGTTCCCTTGCCAAAACTTTACTCAGCTTTCTGGGCAGGGCCAGGAGCCCCATATGAACGGGGAATTGGCTGTGTGAGGATGGCTAAAGGCACTGCTGACCCTGTGCACGTTATTGCCCTGATGGAACAGATAGCAGTGAGCTAATGGAACTGGATGTGCATTAATTTTTCTGAGATTATACACAGTGATGAGACACTTTCATCAGCTTCTGTGGGTCACAGCAGCTGGTAGGAGCCTTAACAGTGTCATTCCATTATAAGGCTATTATTGATCCAGAATCTAATTTGAAGATCAATTTGGATTGGAATCAGAACCCAATATGACAATGATTTCAGAGAGGATAAGAGATAATTTACTCCTCCGGGTGCCAGAAATCAATTTTTGTTTTTCTGTACTGACTGAACAGCCAAAAAATGAAAGAGGGAGAAAAAGAAAAAGAAAAAATAAAAAGACCTGAGGATAATGTGCAAATAAAGGATTACAGTAATCCAATCTGGAGGTGATAAAAGATGGGTGCAAACCCATCTGAGGTAAACAAACATTTAATCCCTGCTAAATATCTCTGATAATGGCAAAAAGGCTTCATGTTATTTTTGATGCATTTGGCTAATACAAAATACAGCTTTGAATTCAAAGCAGCTCCCTGCATTTCTCACATATTTCTTTGTGGCAGTCAACACCTGGGAAGTTTATGTGGGGCTCTGGAGAGCCAGCACTGCTGTCTGTGTTCCAGCTGTGCTGGACACACGGGCACATCTGCATTAAAGGGCTGAGGTCCAGACTCACCTGGGCTCTCAAATGCCTTCATTGTGAGGTGCCACGATGGTTTTGTCCTCATCTCCACACATCCAGCCTCTTCCTAGAGAAAGGGAGGATGCCCAGCTGGCTGACATCCCCACCTTGTTTTGCTGTGAGCATCCCAATCCCTCTGCACCAGGAGCAGGGACCTCCCTGTGTGCACCACCAGAGTCTGTCCTGAACTAAACAGGGCATCAGAGCAGGGACATGCTGCAGCACACAGGCACTGCTCAGCACCAGCACACAGCAGCACCCATGGCCTGGGGCCTCTCCTGCCCCACGGAGGGCAGCAGAAACAGGCAAGAGGGGGCAAGGAAGGGACTTGGGGAAGGGACTTTGCTCAAAGTTGTTGGCAGAGCTGAGAATTTTCTGCTCTCTCCAGGGTTGGCCCTTAAACCCTTTTCACTTTTATTAAGTACAGATGCACTGCAGAGATGTGAGACTTAGTTATCTACAGTGAAACTGGAAAGGGCTTTTTCTTCTTTTTTTTTCTTTATTTCTTTATTTTTTTTCCTCCAGACAACTGCAGTGGAATCAGTTTTATTCAGATTTGGCTGTAATTGGAGTGAGGCTCTCACTGAATCTAATTTCAGCTGGAACTAATTATAGGGGGAAAAGGTCATAAATGTAAGATGGCTACATAACTATGTTGGAAGAATATTGACATCATATAGTATTAACTCTGCTCCTGTTAAGGCCATAAATACTTAGAATAAAAACAGCCATTAAGAGACAGAACAAAATGTACCTATTTCTTCTTATTAGAGGGGGAAAATAAGGGAGGGGAAAATCTCTAAAGGAAGGTTTAATAGTATACATTCAAGAAGTGCTGCACACACACACAAATAAATCAAGAAATAGAGATCGACTCTCTCAGATGAAATCCTGAGACATAGGAGAAACAACCACCACTGCTACAACTGGACTGAGCCCTATTCAGAACCTAACAGAAAAAATACAGCAATGGAAACAGCCATATGGAATTGGCAAGGCTGATAACCAAGCTAGAATGGGCAGCACTGATTCCATGAGATCATAAAACATGTGCATGCTTCCCTTCCCTACTGTGCCCCCCAGAGAAGGAAACCAGCACGTGTGACAGGGAGGGATGGGAGGGATGAGCCCAGACCTTATGGAAACTGTCCTGGTCCACCTCTCACCTGAGCCTCAGAGGCTTCAGGACATTTCCTGTGAGCAAAGTCACAGGCAGACCTAGCCAGGACTCCTCACTGGGAATCTTACCTAGCTCATGGAGCTTCCTATTTATTAAATGAAGTTCAGCATTTTCTCTCTACATATGTTTCCTTGTAATCAACACACCACCAGTGCAAGCACAATAATATACAAATGAGAGTAAATTATGCACGCAGCTTAAATTTTGTCTGCTGTGGTACTTAGATGACAGAAGTTTAATACCTAAACCGGTTACATGGTCTGCTTTAGCCCCAGGCTGAGCTGCAGGGATGACCCAAGTCAAATTACTAAACACAGAAACCCGCCAGACATCTCTGAGCTGCACTGCACTGACCCTCAGGAGCTCCAGATGCAGCTGAAAGGCACTGCTGAAACATCAACTGAAATAAGTCAGTAATTCAGCTTTTTCTCTTCCTCTCACAGCAACCCCACAGGTGGGGTCTGAACCAGGAGGTTGTGCAGCCAGTGACTCTGCAGGGTCTCACCAAAGCTGTGTGTCACAGCAGCAAAGGCTCAGCCCCAGCCACACTTTGCTTTATGTGACTTTATTCTCCCCTCCCTTCAGCCTGAAGCCAATTCCCACTTAGCTGATGGAGGTGCATGAAGAGATGAAGAAACCAGACTGCCCTTGGCACAGCAGTGTGTTCCTAATGGTGTTTATTGCTCCTGCTGTACTGGTGAAGGATCCTGCTCCCTCCTGGCTCACCTCCCAACACTGAATTCCTGTGCTGATCTCTGATTTACTGCCTTTCAAGCAAGTGCTTCTCAGTCACCATTTACTGCCATCAGCTGAGCCCACCTTTGTTTTGTCTCTGCTGTGGCCACAAGGAAGAGAAGAACCCATCCTTCCCCCAGAACATGTTTAATAAAAAGAAAGGGGACAATGAACAGCTTTTCAGAAGTACTATGACAGACTCAGAACCAGATCATCATAAAATAAACGCTAAAAAAATGGAAAGTCAAGACCAAGCCCTTCATCATGAGAAGGAAGAAAGCATTTTTATCCATAGTTTGCTCTCCAGTCATTATTCTACTTGCTGGAACATTAGTTCTTCAAATTGTTTTTAATTACATGGCCTAGAAATAAATATGCACCTCTATTAGCATACTCTCAGGGTGAATACAAAGGGTACTCTCCTCCATTCCAGTCAAAGTGCCATTCTAAGGTGATTTATACTCTCATTATAGACTGTTGCCTTTCCTATGTAAATTTGTAATCAAATATTCTAAACAGTTGATGATAAATACCTTTGGTAACTACTGCTCACAGTCATTCCCACAGCCACAGGGCCTCAGGATTTGGGCAGGAGCACTCTCACACACATGGAAATGCACAGACACAGCCCACACAGGTACTCTGCCATGCTATTAAATCTTCTATCAACTCTGGGTACATGAACCCACCCTATGTCAAACTGCTGACAAAATTTTTTTTTGCCATGCTTAATTTAGCAAACTCCCCTCTCATTATATAAGCTATTAGGACAAAAGGAGCATTAATTAACTTACTGAATTTTTGATCAGATGTTGCAATGATACTTTATCATTTAACTAATCTGTTCCAGAGTGGATTTTTTAGAAATGTTTCAGAGTGAACCAACAAGTTAATACAATAATGATAATCCTTTCACATGATTCCAATATTTTGCATCCCTCTGTGCTTAAACATCCTCTCAGTGCAACAGTCCAAGGGAAAAGCATTTTTCCTACACACAACAAATCCTTTACTGATACACTTTCAAATACTTCATGTACCATCCCTTAGAATGTTTTCATTTAACTTCTGAACAAGTCACTTGGTTGAGATTCCAGGCTTGGACATCCACAGGCTGTTTGAAATGTGATAAGTACTGTTATAAACTTTACTTGGATGAGAAAACTGAAGAGAATCAGGTGGGTTAACCTGTTCTCTTGCAGCCAGCCCTCTTTTCTGCACCAATCTAGTCTTGGGGTAGGACAGAGTTCAGGAATATTAGGATGCCAGACCCTGGAAAACTTCCACTGAGCATATCTGGGCATTACAGAGTTCCACAGAAACAAAAAAGGAAGAAAGGCACAATAACGATTAATGGCACAATACGATTTTTAATACTTTTTTAATGGCACAATACGATTTGTACAGAACTTTGCTGTCCAGGTTTGACACTTCTCACTCTTGACTCTCTGCCTCTGCATGCAATTGCCAGTCTTTTAAAATTCCAGCCTTAATGAAATAGGTAAGCTTCAGAAAAGATTAAGCTGAAAAATACAGCAGGAATACAGAATGAGGACAGGTGATTGATCTTTGAGTGGATATCCAACAGTGCAATGAAATTCTCAGGCTGGTTCTTCTTTATTTCAAAATGGTTTTGATTCAGAGGGATTTTATAGCAGCTAAATCATGCAGTTGGCACAGACTGTGCAAGCTTTCCAGCATGTTATATTCTGAAAGATGTCACATTTGGCAGAGGCAGCAAAGCTCCATGAATTTATTGTTGTTTTCCACTGAACACCAAAATCCAGGGCATCAAAAGCTGACACAGCACATGATACCAAGCCATTGTGTGGAGTCATCTGCCATCCTGACCAGCACAAACCTCTGGGGGGATGCTGTGCAATTTTTTTGGCAAAAAAAGCCAAATGGGACACACCTTGAGGCCAAAGCAGAGGAGCTGTGTGGAGTGAGGGGGGAACCATGGCACACTCAGGCCCTGGGGACAAACTTTACCCCAGCAATGCAACTGATTAGCAAACCCATCTTCTAAAGGGATGATCTCCAGGGCTGCTCCCAAAATAATAACCTTCCTTTTGAAAGTAATGCTTTCAGAGTCTGTAGGACTTCTCAGAAATGCCAAATCACAGGTATGTTTAAGCATTCTCAGAATCAGAACCACATATTGGGTGTTTAATTACTGCACCTATTTATTATGGACAATTGCCTGTTTATTATGGACAATTCTCAGGGTGACCAAGATGCAGTTTTATTGAAATTTCAGCTTGAACACACTGCTAATTAGCCCTGTACAAAGGTGTCTGAAAGCACATGAAGATCAAAATATTACTTTATATTTTCTTTTTCTGTCCTAAACTCTTAATAAACCATATAAACTGAAATTTCACCCCAGCTTTTTAATCTCTACTAAATTTCAAGTGAAAGACAGTCCATTTTCAGTCAAAAGTAGAACAGAAAATATTGTGACTAGAAAAAAATTAGAATTATGTTAAGAAGCCATTTTTCTTTTCCACTCAACTTGAGCTAATAGAAAATATTGCAGAGAATGCATGAAAACTACATAATGATACATTAAAAAAAAAAAAACAACCAAACAAAACAAACAAAAAACCCCCACTTTTTCATAGACCAAGATGTTCTATGTAAATAAGCAACAGGAAAAACACTTTGAAAATTTATCAGGAATCCTCTGAAATGGATATGGCACAGCTGCCCTTTCATTATTTCTGATGAATCTATAAACTCAGGAAAGAAAAAAAAAAGCTGTCTTTTACGATTCTGGAAGCCTCTTCCTTTAATAATTAATGTTGGAAGCTATGAGAGATGTTTAAAAAGCTTTTGCTTCTGTTTTCCAATTCTAAATATCTAGTCAGGAATTTAGTATTTCAGCAAGTACATGGCCACCACCTAAGCAGCTGCACTGCGAGAAACTACTGCAAGAAAGTTCAAAAGAGTGCTCTGACCCTCAGTTTAACCTTGCAGAGAGTCTCTTCTCCCTGCTGCTGGATATACAAAAGCAGCATTAATAGAGTTCGGGGTGTGCAATTTCTCTGTGCATCAAGAGCATTAGGAAGGTTTTACTATGTACATCACAAATAGGTAAAGCATATCCCACATCCAAGTTTCTCATTATGGGAGATATTATATTAGATTGTTATTCACCACAGGAGAATGTCACACTTTTCTGTGTACTCTAGTTCAGCACTTTTCTAATTTCACGGACCTCAATTTACATTTGTCAGTGTCTGAAGCTGGATGATATTGGTCTACTCAGGAAATGAGTTAAAGGGGAGAGAGGTCTTCCACCTTTTGGGCAGTACCATACTTTGATGATGCATAAATAAAGCACAGCACTAGTGTGTCAGCAAAAACTGGATGTCCCAAAGCCCTTTGATGCAAAGGATGATGTTTGCTAGAAACAGAAGGTTAAATATGTAGAAGCTATGAGGCTGAAGAGTTGATGTGAAGAAAATCTGGCTGATATCTTAGCAGAAATTCACTTTGTCTTTCACTGTGAGTGTGCAGACAGGGAGATTTCAATAGATTATCAATGCTGATTAGTGAATGTATGCAGAAACTACAAGTCCAGTGATATGAATCCCAAAGAAGTGGTATTCCCAGTGGCCATGATCCAAAGACCTGTCAGTTGTTTTTTTATTACTTTAATGGAATCAGATAAGCCCCCCAGAATGTAATGTCCCATAAAGGGGGAGCTGTGTTACCTCCACTTACAGGTTCACACTTCCAGAGTACCTACACATTGACACCTGTTAATCCAGACTTGGAGAATTTACCAAATATTTTGTTCTAAGCATTCAGAAACATTTTTCTAAATCTGAATAACAGAGTTAAAATAAAAATCCTTGTCTGTTTAATGAAATTTATCCAGTGATGAACTTAAGAGTGTTTCAGAATCTTTGCTGATTTCTGATGTAGCTTCATGGACATTTGTGGCTGCAGTATAGACTCAGCTGAGGTTAAACACCATCTTCCCCAGACATCTCACAAACTCATTCTTATTTATCCTTAGGGCTTTGCCACTGGTTTGAACGAGCCCCAAAGTCCAACATCAGTGCTGACATGCCCAAAAAAATCAGTTACATGTCAAGGTGAGCTGCCCAACAGTACAGGGCACCCAATCTCACAGTTGTAACCTTCACACTTCAGCTTTTTAAAAATCTAACCAAAAAAAGATTTTTACTTACATACCACTTTTTCCATCTTTTGCACAGTAATATAGACTTTGCAAAAGGAAGCAAAATTTTAAACCAGACTCAAAAGTCAGGACAATAGTGAAGCTTTGAGGGAGAAAAATTAATTCAATAAACCCAACCCACCAAGCAAACCCCCAAAGTGTTAAAACAAGGCATTTGAATAGTAACAACTGTTAAAATGAGCTCTGAAATCTCCATGCAACATGAGATTTTTATTGGCAAACAATTAAATCTCTCTTTAAGTGCACTTTCTCCGTAAAACCTAATTTATAATCTTATCAGGCATGTCTCTCAGAAGAATTTGCTACTAGTCTGTGTCTTTATCTGCACAAAGCAGAATGCTAACAATTGTCTTGTATGTTTGTTTCCAATGTCAAAGACTGAAATTCCAATTTAATGTTCTGACTGCTTTTGGAATTTGATATTATTTTTAAAGTGCTGTCACTTTTGTTCACTTGGTATGTCAGCCAAACAAAACACAAGAATAAAAAGCCTGTGTGAATGGTAAGAAAGGAGGAGAAGGGCAGTGTTTGCCAGAGCTCACTTGCTGTTCTATCACTTTCCTGGTACCCTCCAGGGCTCTATCTTGTTTCAGCCCTACTCTTAGAGTTTAACTCTTGCAATGAGCATTAAGGTAAAGGAAATTGGAGCAGGGTGCACTCTGGGTGTGTTGCACCCAGCCAGCAGTTCTGCAGCCTGAGGTGGATCTGCCAACGCCAGCCCCAGCTGCCCTGCTCTGATCTCTGCCCAGAAACCAGCAGCAGCTGAGCCTTTGTACCCACAGACCTCTACCACGGTGTGCATTTCCAGCTACAATAATAGACAACAATTTCAATCAAACCATTTTAATTCTAAGAACTCTAATAACCCACCTCTTTTTCCACTTTAACAGAATTCAAAGGAGAACAAAGAGGGTTGGGTTTTTTTTCTTTTCAGCAAGCAAATTATGCCACTGTACATTATTATTTCCTTCCACTCCCCCCAGCCCAAGTTCTTTAAGAAATGGAACCACAGCAGTCACACACAGTACTAGCCTAGAGAGTATTTGTTCCATTATACTTTTTTTTTTTAATCCCACATAAAATCCTGCTAATTCTTCCAACATAAATAGGACACATTGCTATTCCAAGTTTTCCCTCCCCTTTTATTTAGTTCAGAACACCTGATGGTTAATTCCCAGTTGAGATAATTAGTCCTTGGTTATCACCAGTTATTGTCACCTGTTCAACTTGCAAATGTCTACAAATTTGAGTTTTCCAATTAGCAGCATAAGATCCCTGTAGCATACAGCTAGAATATACATTTTTTTCCACAAGGCAAATCACTTTTCACTTGCACACTTTGTCTATTGAGTCTCATTTGGTAACAGTGCTTTAAAAATTATAGTGTTTTTCATAAAATAGACTTGTCATTGCCCTACCTCCTATCAAGCCCAGATGGCTGCTTCTATAAAGGAGAGAAAAACAGAAAAGGGAATTAAATGAAACCCTCTCCCTAATAAGTATCCAAGTCAATTTAAATAGTTTCATTTCATTTTTACATCAGAGTCCTGCCCTGGTATTAAGGCATGAAGAACATTCTCAGTGTGCTAATAAGCCCCATGGCATGTTGAACTGACTTTTCAGTAAGTGGAATAAGCTGTAGTTTATTTTTAACTTTTATGGTAGGTAAACTGCATTAGAGGCAGCAGCCCAGTGCATTAGATCTGGGTTGACTTCCAGCTGAACATAATAAGGTGGTCCTCTGATTAAACCAACACAGAATAATGCTTGGAATATGGAGGAGGTACTTCTGGAAGCACCATTTTCCATCCCCACAGCACAAGGTACAAGATACTCAACATCTCCATAATTCCTTGGCTTTGTTTTCTGTAATGCCTGCAGGGGATTTATGGTACTTCCAGGGGGCTGCTCAGTCACCTCCTAAGAGAAGTTCTGTGGCAAAAACGAGCTCCAACACTTTTTTTGTGGGAATGATTCATAGAAACTGGTCACATCTCTCACCTTTGCACAGCTCCTCTGCCAAACTGAGAGGGCTCCCCAGGCTCAGAGTGTGCAAACTGCTGGCCTGGAGAGGTGAAAAGGGTTGTGCCATTGGGGAACCAAATTCCTCCACTTCACAGAAAGCCTTGGGGTCAGAAGGGACTTCTAGAGGTCACTTAGACCAACCCCACTGCAGTGAAAAGGGACATCTGCAGCCAGAGCAGGCTGCTTAGAGCCCCATCCTACCTGGCCTTGAATGTTTCCATGGATGGAGCAGCCACAGCTTCCCTGGGCAAACTTGTGCCAGGGCCTCACCACCCTCACAATAAAAGAGTATCTTCATTATTTCTTCCTCTGGATGTGCTGAGAATGGCCCAATGCAATCAATGAATCCCAAGCAGAAATGGCATGAAAGGATCTCCCTTCAGAGATCTGTGCAGTTTGTTATTAAGAATGAAACCTTTTCTGTAACCCATCTGTTCTGATGGACTCATTACTTTATGTTTGCACATATCCCCCCTCCATGGGGATGTCTGTTAGGATATTCTTGTGCTGATGGCTGTAGTTTTGAGACAGATTTGGTGACAATGACAGTCCTCTCTAAAAACACTGTTGCCTCTAAACAGAATCATTTTCAAGACAGCCACATAACTCTACTCAAGACAGCCACATAACTCTACCTAGCTGTGTGAGGTTTAGGATGCATGGAGTAGCATTACAGACAGATAGGTACTGAAAGGTAAAAGTGATCTGTTCTGAGCCTAAAACTAAACAACCCAATGAAAGATTTTCTGAAGAATACTAGAACACAAGCTATGGAGTACTAGGAAAATAATAGTTCCTTCCAAGCCTATACTATTGACAAATCACAACACTGCTGGCTGGTACAGGTGTTAACAAACTCACCTGCACTTTTCTCTTGTCCCTGGTTCTCTGTCTTGGGGCAGGGACTAGAGCTCAGACTCTTAGATGCATTTGGGCAACAAATTCCTTTGAAATTGAGTTGTTAGATTCCTTACTGTTTTTGAGAACCTGGGTTTAAATGAGGATACAGTGTCTGCTTATTGCTTTGTGTCTGGAGCCCATGAATCAGCCAGACTCACACACAGTGGAATAGGATTATTGCTTCATGGCATGGGCAGGCAGGAGCAGTCACAACTGAGCCCTTGGAGATCCAGGCAGCCAGAAATTCATGAAGATTTAAAGTAGTTAAAGGAGTTTATTTTCCAGGTGGGAAATCCAGGTGTCAGAAGGAAAGCAACTATAAATTTTCGACCCAGCTTTGCACATAAAATGTAAAGCCATTTGGAGCACACAGAAAGCTCAGTATGAACTATGGCTGATAGCTGGTGCAAGGTATGGTCAGTGGTTTTAAATGATTGATAGAGCTATCTCTGCACTAAAGTACTAAAAGTTGGGATAGAAGAAAAAAATTGAGACCTGCTGTAATGATGCTTTATACCTCTTTTTTTCCTCTGATGGTCAAATAGAGTTCAGTTGTACCAAATGAGTGTTACTTTTACCAGTGATACCTATAGTAGCTCTCCATACCTCTGCTAGAGCATTTTATTCCAAGACACATAACAAGATGACATGTAGAGATGGTCTTAAAAATATCTAAATTATTACTGTCTCTCTAGAAAGTAAAAGAGGTAGAGCATATGCAAAGTAGCTTAGTTATTTCACAAAGAAATGCATATGTGAATAAATATTTAATTCTATTCTTTATTCCTATTTAAATACTCAAAAAGTCTTTATGCTATGTCAATGAGTCAGCTCAATGGGTTTACTCTCCTTCTCTTGTAACACCTTGGGGTTTCTCCCCCCAGTATCCTGTCAGACAGTTTGGTGCAGGGAGGGAGCTCCAAGCCCCTGCTAAGCCAGCAGCACCTGCAGGCACTGGAGAGAGCACAAGGCTGCCACTCCTTCCCTCTCCTTTCCAGGTACCAGAGCCCTGTGAGTTTTCACCCAACATCAGATCATTCTAATATAACTTCCCTGAAAGCAGTGTCTTCCCAAGGACTATTCTGCATGAAAAAGACATGGACAAGTGCTGAGGGAACAGACTCCCAAAGAGCCTCTGAGGAGGACTCCGAGGTGCTGACTCTATTTATACTCAGCTCTGAGATCAGTGCATTAGCTGACTGGCATTTCTCTTGCTGAGGAAAGATCAATGAAGAAAAGATCAGCTGAAGAAAGATCGATGGTGACCAGACAAACCATTAATTCATAAGAGAAGAGATTTTGCTTGGAGGAATAGGACATTACCCTGAGGCTCAGGCTCAGACTTGATCGTGTCTTACACGCTGACCTGAATTCTCCCTGCCATAAACTGCCAGCCCTGCAAGGACAGGCTGAGAATGAGCCCCTTGCTGGACAGAGCTGCACACAGACTGAGCAGCAGGGAAGCAAAACAGGGCAGAGGAAAATCATAGACAGTCATGCCACGTGTGCAAAGGGAGCCCTGTATTTTCACAGGTGGGGATTCCTCACATGCTTCTGTCACAAAATGTAGCTGTTCCTCATCACCTAGAATTTGCTATTCCTTCTGTTCTGAGGCCTGCAGGCTCTTCTGCAGCTGTAAGATCTGAAGGATGTCTGGTTTCTCTTTAAGTACTGTCCTGAGCATCTCACTCCTTTTTGTGGGGACTGAATGGAGTTGCACTGCTGGATCAGGGCATTGCTGGAAAAAGTTGTGGGTGGGCACTGTTCTGTTTAGTTGTCTCCCACTGGTGCTCCTCAGACTCTAGATCCTCAGATTGCCTGGAAAAAAAAAAAACAAACAAGCTCTTTCAGTGATAAACTTTTTCAACCCCAAAAGATAAGGAATAACTCAGATAAATAAGAATATATGCCATAGTGTGTATGTGTATATTCACAACAGCATTCTGTAGTAATAGAGACATGAGGTGCTCAAAGAACAGCTCCAGGTATTGAGAAAAAAGCTTTGATGTTGTTGAGACATGAAAGGAGTTGTTAAAGAGCAGTTCATCTGTGGATATTGCCAAGGAGAGGTAGCACTGCTGTACTGATCATGTTCTAAAGTGCTGCTCCATGTGAAGTATAAACAGCACAGCAGCTACAACCAGAGTGCCCTGCTGTTTCCATGGGAGAAAAGAGCTGGAGATGAGAGTAAAACTTCAGATGGGGAAAAGTTCCAGCTTTTCCAGAAAAAAGGAGGAGTTTTTATTCTACTGTGTTTGTGCCTACCATTACCCCCTCCTCTCCAGGAAGCTGCCCAGGATCACACACCATCAGTGTCACTGTCACTGCACTGCTGGCACAGGGGAGAATAGCAGAGGGTCACTTGGGAGGAGCCCCAAAAAGGCAGTTGAAGCTGTGTTTTGGTGAAAATAAAAAAGGATTTTGAAAGAAAAACAAGCAAAAACCCCTCACTGAAGAAGCAAAGAAGTGGTAGTAAGTAAAGATGTATACTTAGCAATTAGAATTTTCCAGAGCAAAAAGGTAATTTCAAAATAATATCTATTTCCAGGATGACAAATATCAGGCCAAGTTGTGGAGCACTGTGAGTTCTACCTGATGGATTTAATGAGAAAAAACAAACCCAAAACAGAACTTATGGTACAAGGCATGATCCCATGTTAAGCCACTATCCTTTGCTATTTGTGGTGGGAACCAGATCCAAAATCCTAACCTAGTATTTATTTAGGATGGCAGGCTGCTGATTATTATAAAGTAATCTTTGGATATATCTTAATATCTACCTGGAGCCAATACACACTGTCTTAATGGACTGCCACATGTACCCAATGAAACTATTAATTAAATGAAGCCTTAGTGACTTTTGTGGTTAAAAGGAAAGAAACCTGGTTTATAAATCTAACCTCAAATCACTAGGTAATGGCTTTCTCTTGCTTATTATATTTCTGCTACTGTCATCAAAAGAATTAAAAAAAATCAGATTAAATTTGAAGTATTGCTTTAACAATATGTTTCAAAAATGCTTTTAGAATATCTAAACCTTCCCCATTGTTTCCTTTCATTGTGAAGTTTCACGGGAAGAATGGACAGAAATAATTCAGTATTACATGAAGACAATTCAGAAAGCATATAAACATGTCTTCCCCAATTCTCTTCCTGTTGCTACCTTTTGCCTTAGAAATGTGGGGGTGAAAAATCTTGATATATGAAGAATTTCCTAAACAAAAGATAATTTTAAAATACACAGATTTTTTTATGTGATATATATTTGAACATAGAATGCAAGTACCTTCCCCAGGAAACAATGAAGAATTAGGCAAAGTTAAGTGAGACCCATTTTTGCTGAAAAGCCAAGATCCATGTTTTTCCTCCCAAAGCCCTGCTTTTCCTCTCTGCAGCCCTGTGTTCTGTTCAGTGAACCTGGTGCCAGGTGTGTGCCCCAGCTGGGCACTGGGCTCTGGGAGTTCTTGTCCCTTGGAGGGAGGAGCAGTGTCCCACACACCCCAGGGAGACACTGGGAGCATCTTCACAATGGGCTGGTGGATGTAAGATGTGATTACTTCACTAACAGTGCACTACTGACAGTTCCACATTGCTTTCACAGATGATTTTGGCATTTTGGGGGAATTGTTCCCGTTGTGGGAATGGGTCTTGCTGGTGGATTTGAAGGAGGAGAATACACAGCGTCACTTCCCGTGAACTGTCAGAATATTTCTGGCTTTTGTTCAGATTTCAGCACAATTTTGTGGGTGAAATCCAAACCTCTTTCGAGCCAGTGGGGGTTTTCTCATGGCTTCAAAGAGGCAGAGCTGCTTTGTGAGGATAAGCTGGAGCTCAATTTGCCAAACTCCTCATGACCAAAATACATTGCTCATTTACAGCTATCTTGATCATAAATATGCCTCATTTTACTTTATTCTGAGTCACTCCCCTGAGGTTTTAACTTAGATATTTATTATTGATTCAGAAACACCTGGCTAACAACGACAGCCTGACTTAATGGCCAACACAATTTAGACATCTGTCATTTTTAAGCACAACTCTAGAAAGAAATGTTTAATAAAGTTCCTATGCTTCCTGGGTAAAACTCCAGTCTATCTAATCAACAGTCCTATGGCTTGGCATTTATTGCAATAAATTATTTCCATGCCCTGGGCCATGGGGATGGGGAAGGGTCTGGAATGGCTGAAGCTGTGTCATGGGCAGGGTCAGGATGGAGAGCAGGGAAAGGTTTGGACAGTGCTGCAGGGATGCACAGGGGGATGGCTGGGGTC
>VZTT01054258.1:0-30850 GCA_013400855.1 Buphagus erythrorhynchus | reverse complement strand
TTTTTTTTATTTAACACTTTGCTGTCAGAACACTACTTTTCTTAGCAAAAAAAATGTAGAAGCTTGAAACTTGAGGCCCAGCTCTTGATCTTTGGTGGCACTGGCTTGATTGTTCAAGCTCTAGAGACTTTGTAGCTTAGGGCACAGCACTGCTGGAGCTGTAAATCCACCTGTTGTGGTTTAGGGCTCTAGAGCAGAGATGTTTACAATGGAGAATATTGCTGTCCTGAAGATGTTCAATATTTGCCTTCCTTTCCTGCAGGCACTTGGAGTAGAAGCAGTGAATAATGTCCTGCCCCACACTGCTCGAATAAAAGCAAGGACTTAATTTTTTTTATTTTTTTTAAAACAGAGAAAGATAGACTTTTTACCAAAAGCTAAGAGCATTAAAATAGTGTTGTTTTGTTTTTTTATTTTTCTCTATAATCTGAGGAACTGCTTTGATCTCAGATACAATCTAGCTGCAAATGCAACTAAAAAAAAACTCCCAGCTACTGCTGCCAGCAAAGCAGGAGAGCCCTTGTGCTCTCATCTGGAAAGAGATGCCATATAACTACAGATCACTGTAAGGTTACATTCCTTATGTTTTAAAAACCTTTTCTGGTAAAATGTGTCTAGAGCTGACATTAATAACTTTGTTCAGAAAGTTATTAAGTGAGGTTAAAATGTGATAGGTCCAGTCACAGCCAAATTTTCATTTGTTTATGCATAAAAGGGTGAGATGTTTTTAAGTGACGTTGAAATTGCATTTCTTACTCATCAGCCTGGGGAGTGATGCTCTGCTGTAGTTCACACTTGTTTTCATGTCCTTGTTTCTCCTGTTACATTGCACACAATATTTATTTTCAGCTCCCCGTAGGTAAGGAAACTGTTGGTCAGTTCTACTTTGTGTTTCTCAGAGCAAGAAAATGCTGGTTTGGATTTTTGCTAGCTGTTCTGGAGAGGGTCCTTTGAAGGAGATATGAAAAGACATTGTCTTTTGATACGTACGGTACAAAGAATTCTCTAATGTAGCTGCAAGGAGCCAGAGTGTTTGATGCTGTCCTTTCAACTATGAGGTTTGAATGTATGTAGTAGGTTGTTCCAGCAGAGATGAAGGCAAGAGAGCTACTAGCAAGCTTAAATGAGATGTTTCACCTCAGTGATAGTGGCTTTTTGGGGTAGAAGTGAGGGCTGAATTTTCACGTGGATCTAGGTAGTGGTCAAAGCTCAGATTGCATGCTGACTTTGAAAAGGAAATTAAATTACTATTTGGTGACTACAGTCATCAGATGTGTGCAGCCTGGGGAAAGGCTCATTTAGCCTTCCCTCCTTTTTCATTGCCCTGGTGTGGACCAGCAAATGAAAGTATATTCCCCATGCATGTTACAGAATGTTCAGGTCTAAGTCCATGTATTTTACTAAAGGAATGGGCTCTTAAACAGCTGTCTGATTAGAGAGGAGGGAGTGTGGTCCAGGTGTCCTTGCAGTGAGCCAAGTGACCCAGATTCAGCTGCTCGTGCAGGAGCTGGCAGTGTGCTGTATGTTCACAGTGGATTATGACAGGCTTGTGGTGCTGGCTGGGGACCTTCAATCAATACTCCTTGCAAAGTAGAGCATCTATCCATCTTCAGAGCTCTGCCCTTCTGCTAATTAATCCACCAACTCGTTTCACATGAGCTCTTGAGCAGCTGGTAATCTGTGTTCGACAGCTTTATCAGTGGGGTGGGTGGGGAAGGACGTGAAGGCTCTCCTTCCCACTGTTGTCCTGAGAAGTGTGGAAACATGCATGAAATGTTGATGAAAGGAGGAGTGATTGCCCCATCCTCTCAGCAAGAGCAAGTTCTTGGAGTTGCTCCCCCCCATGTGACTTCATACACTTTGATTAATGCCTGTTGTCTTTTTTAATGATGGATTAGGAACTTACCCAACTGGAAGAGTTTCTTCCACTGCAGTGACCTATTAAAAGTTTAATTACTTGATGGCCCCACCCTTATTAAGAGTCCAAAACTTGAAAGCCTTGTTTCTTAGTTTGTTTGGTTTAGTTTTCTATTTTTTTTTCCTTGTTTTCCATCTTGCAGTTACCGGATAACAATATTAAGTAAGGAAATCCATCGTGTTGCACTTTCCCCCTTTATGGAGGGGCTGAGCCAGTCTGACTTATCTTGTCCTTCTGGGAAGGGGTGGTGGTGCCAGGCAGAGGATCTGCTGTCTTGGCTGGCAAGGTGCTTCACCAGAGCTCCTCTGAGCTTCTGGGCTGAGTCATGTCAGATTAGGTCATGGGAGTGAAGGCAGTGAGCTGGGTAAGAGGAATGGGTTACTTCTCCAAAAAGCAAGCGTGCATGCTGTCATGGAGTGATTGGAGACCTGTGAAGGTGCTTCAGGCTTCTAAGCCACTTTGTTAATTTAGATCTCAAGGTTACTTCTGTTGGAAGTGGGGTAAAGTAGCATACTTGCTGGTTACTTAAACGCTATGTTTCTGAAAACAGACCTGGAATAGATTTTTTTCTTAAACCATTTTGGTATTGTTTTTTCTCCTCCAAATTCTCCAGTGGGGAAGGTTTATTGTGCTAGGACAGTGCAAAAATCAGCAGGATTTGTGTAATATAGGTGGGAGGGAGATGAGTGTAACAGCTTCTCTGCTCAGGGTTCTGATGGGCTCCTAATTAAAGGAGGGGGGGAAACAAAAAAAAGGCCAAAATGACAAAGAGAAACACTAGCTGATGCTAGGTGACAGGGTGATTCTGTATGTATGAGCAGTTCACTTTGAAAATATTGCAAATTTTCTCTCTGAAGTCTTTCATGACCTTAAGTAGGAATTCCAGTAAAACATGCTGTCTAATCAGGTTAGGTCTCATTTGTATGCAATGTTGATCTAATTAATGATGACAAATTGAGATTGGATTGCAGAGGACTTTATAAGCATCCTTGATTATTTTTTTAATTAATGACCTCAGAATGAGAGTAATAATATAAGCAGGTTAATCAGCCTTTTCAGAAGGAAAGTCTTTTAACAATTGAAACTCTATTGAAGTGTTTGAAAACAAAAGTCTTTATAGTCTAAATTGAACAAAGTTTCTTGCATGCACCCCGTACAATAAAACCTTCTTGAAAACCATGCTGCAAAGGAACAAGCAGTTACTGTTTGTAATGATGAGACAGAGTAGGTTGTTGAGGGAGAAGCCCTCTGAATTGGATGAAGTAAGAACTTAAGCAGGATAGTGTCTCATTTATTGTGGGAGAATTCCCATATGCCCATGCATTTCAGTATCTGCTCCTGTTTCTGAAGCAGAAGAAAAAAAAGGCATTTCAAAAGTGTGCCACCTCAGATGTTTTTTTTCTTTGTGGAAGTTGTGTGCCGACCTTCCCCACCCACTCAGAGCTCAAATCAATAAATAAACAACTGCACTCCCTTTCCCCCCTAAAAAATATTTGGCAATCACCTGCCACTAGCAGAACCTGTTAAATGGGGGAAAGCATGATTGCAGTAGGAAAGTAAAAATTAAAATTGTATGTCAAGGTAAGTAAAAGTTAATGTTACTGCCAAATGCAAGCTATCAAAAAAAGGATCTGATCCGCCCATCCCCAAAAGCAAGATACCACCTTATAAGTCATGAGACTCTTTTTTAAAAGACAAACAGGTTCTTCTTATTCTCTCCCAGGTTTTTGAGCCTTTAGGGTGCATCTACTAAATATTTTAAAACTTTTCTTGATAGTCACAAGAAGGCAGAAATTGCTCTAAGTTTTTAAATGAAAACTGAAATTTATTTGCCAATTTTGATTCTGCTGAAGAAAAACACCAAGCCCTGTGAGACTTGCATAATTCAGGTGCTGGCAATATCTGAATTTAGCAGTTGATTCTCATGCCCTGCAGTAGGTTGGAGCTGAGCTGGGTTAGTCCTTTCAGAGTTTGTTATGAAACATGGAGCTCTACAAAGCTGCAGTCTGTGTTCTAGGCAGGCTCACTGTTTTTTTGTTTTGTTTTTTTTTCCTCTTCTCAGTAAACTCAGCTGTACCTACAACCACCAGAAAATGCTCAGATTTCAGACTCTTTGCTAGCAAAGCTGGATAATAGTATGTACGACATGCATGAAAACAACTAAGTGGATTGTGCTGGCTGGGGTTAGTGAATTTGGAAAAGCTGCATTTTAAGGAAGCTGAAAAGAATGCACTTAAGTTAGTCCACACAAGCAATAACAGGTTTTTGTGGTTGAGAGAACAGATTCCTTGGCTGGGCTATCTCAGTATTTCTATTTCAGATTGATTCATTCCATTTTTATTTTAAATACATTCAGTGTTCTGATCCACTTAGTAAATTTGGGGTATTTTTTGGCAGTCTCTATAAAATGAATAGGACTGTGCATAAGCACAGTGAAGAAATGAGAGGGCAATTAGATGTGTACATTGCCTTGACTCAACAGTTCCTAATTATGTGTTCAGTGTTCTCTTAAATAATCTGTTCAAGTAGTGCATTGTTTCAGTAACTCTGGTCATGTCCAGTATGGTCTGACTGCTGATTATCTCTCAGTATCATAAGTGAGAACTTTATTTTAAAGGCTGGTGACTCTCTCAGTGAATGTATGTGTAAGGCTGTGCTGAGTGAGTGTTCCTGTGAAATCTTAGCTTTGATTCCTTGGTGATGTGTTGGTCAGGGTAATTTGAGCTTTCCGGTTTCACCCTTTAACATTGTGTTTAAAGCTGTCAGGAGAGAGGGGATTGAAGGTGGCCTTGTTACAGGACTTTGGGTTTTCTTGTCCTCAGAGGCTCCTAGCCAGCAGTGGTGTAGGCTTTGCCTGTTTGCTCAGGGCAGTTGAGAGGGGTCCTTGTGAGACATTCATTTGTACAGGGGGCATTGGTCACCTGGGGCCACTCTGCTCCTAAATGTCAGCCCAGCAGCTTCCCCAGCAAAGCTTATTTCACTGGTGATAGCCCCCACTTGTGAGGGCAGAGAGGAGGGGAAAAGATGCTGTAATCCAAAGGGGGAGAGGTGACCTGGAAGGAGGAGGGGATGAGGCTGCAGTTTGGGATGCCGTGAGCCGATTGTGACCTGAGGCCTTCATGGAGCAGCAGTGCTGCTGTACTTGGCCACTTGTCTCAGGTGACAAGTGGCTTGGATTTGGCTTCCTTAAGCCCTCAGCAGAGGCTGCTCCCAGCATGTGTGGGCTCTTGGCACAGGGCAGGTGTCAATTGTCACCATCGGAGAGGTGGCAATTGTGCTCTCTTGCTTGAGGAACTTCGGAGGTGTATTTTGTTCTGTGTGACATTACAGGGCCTAACACCAATGCTGTTCAGGCATAAGTAACTTGTCCTAGGTCATCTACCTGGAAAGAGAGGAGCCAGGCTCATTGTCTTTGAAGGAGGTGCCTTTCTCACGGCAGGGAGGTGTTTTCAAGCTCACAAAGCTGGGAAGAACCAGTTCACCTGTGAGAACCAGTCAGGAGGGGACTGCTGGCTTCTGTTTGGGTTTTTATGCTTGAGTAAAATGAGATCTCAGTGCATTAGGTTCCCATTAGAATGTAATTGTGTTTTTTCCCCATAATATCTTTGTCATGTATATTTTGTTTTCATTACCAGTTACTGTCTTCTGTTACTCCTTACAAGCAGCTGTACAGACCTGTGGAACAGTTTCTAGAAAATGCCTTGTGATGTAAGCTGTCTTGCTATTTTTTTTTTTCCCCTTTTTTATGTCCCAAATGGTTTTGGGAATCCTACTAAGGCAGCATAGCCTCTTTGTGTGAAGCAGTTTTGCTCTGTGCTCTATTAGACCGGTGCCCTCCGTGGTGGCAGAGCTGAGCTGTGCTGCAGGACCATGCTGGAAGGGACAGTCTGTGCCCCGTCCAACTTAGTGGTGCCCAGGAAGGACGAGAAGGGAGGTTATTTACTTACTGTATGAGCTGGTGTTTGTCAGCACTGGGAACTGAAAATTTGGGTCTCCAGCTTTGAGTGTGTACCCTGATGTTCAAACAGCACAGTCAGTGTTTGTCAGCATAGCTGCCCTGCTGGGAGAAAGCGAGCATCAGATGGTGTGAATGGCCTCCTCTCCCCACTGGGATTTACCTTCTTGGTTGCAGTGTTGTGGCTGATTCCCTCCCACTGTAACTGGAGATGAGTTAGAGCTCACTGCAGGGATCCTACACCACTCCTGGGATCGGCAGGTGAAAAACCATGAGGCATTAGAACATAGGATGGGGAGGGGCTGTGTCCTCCACTGGGGCAGAAGATCCCTCTGCTGTTTTGTACAAGCAGTTTCTAGTTTTGCTGGCATTGTAAATTTTTTTTCTTCAGAAAATTCATTTTAAGGTTTTAGCTATTTTTGAAGGAAAACTCAGAAGGTAAAAATTAGGTGCAAGAAACTTTTTTGGTTTTTAAGGAGACTCTTTTTTGTCTATGTGGAGAGGAAAAAGCATAATTAAACATAATTTTCATCAATGCTGTTTGCACAGAAAAACCCCACCTACTTTCATGAGAAAGGAATAAAGAGAATCATAATCCTGGATTAGGTATCTTTCACTACACGTATATAAAAACAACACCGTGTGAAAAGGGGGAAAATATATATATGTGTACATACACACACCAAACATACCAATGTGCCTCCAGCAGTATTACCAAAGGAATTAACTTTACAAGAAACAGCCACAGCCTGGAAAGAAGCCATTTTTCAAATAAAAGCTGAATGAGACTTGTGGTTTCTGAGAACTGTGAGAATGAAGGGTTAAAAAAACATTTACAGATAAGAATAGCTGATGTTAGGAGATGAGTGAACATCTTGAAGTAGGGGAGGGTCACCATTTAAATCAGCTTTTCTTTTTTTTTTTCCCCTCCTCTTAGCTAAAAATTGGCTTCTACTAAGAACAACGTGTAGGATTAATGTAGTACTTTAAATCTTCAAAGTGCTGCACAAACATTACTTCCCTAATCAGCAAACACCTTTGCTTGGTAGGCAAATCAGGAGTGGAGTCGCCATTTTAGAGAAGGGAAACCAAGGTGCCAGAAGTGCCAAAGTTTCTGAACCAGCAGTTTTTGGAGTGGAATTTTTTAATTTTTTTTCTTTTTTTATGCTTTTTTTTTTTTTTTTTTTTTTTTTTTTTTTTTTTTTTTTTTTTTTTTTTTTTTTTTTTTTTTTTTTTTNGGTTTTTTTTTTGGTGTTTTTTTTTTTTTTTTTTTGGTAGCATTCAACGCTGGGACTGCCTCTGGGCTGGCATGTAAAAACTGCTGAGCTCTCCTGGATTTCACAAGTGCTAGGCATGCAAAGCAGCCTGACAGAGCTGAGAGAGGCATCGGCACAGTTGCCTCCTTACCTTTTCAAAGGTCACGGCTGCTGGCCCAGAAGGGAGGCAGCAGCTCCAGGGCAAGGAGGGTTTCCTAATAGGTTGCCAGTTTCCCCCATACCATTGATCTCTGTAACTTAAACTGCATTAGCTGAGCACTGTTAGAAGATATTTCAACCCTACAAAAAAAAAGGTTGTGCAAAAACTGTTTGAGTGGCTGGTGAATAAGTTGCTTTTGGGTAAATTTTTTCAGGGAGGCTGGTGCAAGAGGTATTGCTCACCGTGTAGACAAAGATCGCCCTTGGAGATGATCATTTTGTTCTTTAGGTTAGCTGAAATACTGCATTTGTCATAGATATTATGTCCCTGCCAACTCTGTACAGAGCACACAGCAGTTTGGAGGTGTGCTGAAGCAAGAATAATTCTGTGTGTTGCATTGGTGGTGCTCTGTGTGCTAAGGGTTTAGCTGCAGTGCTTGGCAGGTCATATAATGTGAAGAAATTCCTACTTTGTTTTAAAAAGAAGTGTCCTCAGTAGGGATGGCTTCTATATAGAAAGAGCATGAACTTTATTATGCAATGGAAATCTTTTCATGAGGTTTTGCTATGTGCAGGTGTGTCAGATCTGTTATTGTAAACACAGCAGGATAGCTACCGAAGTAAGAGCTTAGATCCTCTTGTAAATAGACTTGTGTATTGAGACAAATGTTACCGTTTCCAGTCGTTCAAGATAACACTTAAATATTGAAACAAAACTTTGTGGAGCCACAGGAGGAGAATGCTACTTGTCTCTCGTTTGTTTTGTTTTATTTTATTTATTTTTAAATGTATTCTGTGAGAGTTTTCTTAACTGAGCAAAATATTGTATGTCTGATGGGAAGCAGTGTTTTATGGTCTGCTGATAGATATTAGTTGCTGAAGTCCACCTAAATTCAGCTTTGTGGAAAGGTGAAAAATGTGCTAGAGGAAACAGGAAAACAGCACCTGAAGGCTGACCTGGCTTTCCTAAACAAATGAGATAGGACTTGGGTCTGCATTTTATGGCCCTGGTGTTTTCCCCATTGGCCCTGATGGCCACGCTGCCTTGGGGCTCTCCTCCCTGCATGTGTTGTGCCCTGGGGTGCACCTGCCCTGCTCAGGAGCAGCACTGCCTGCCTTTGGCTGCCAGCCCAGCCTCAGAGCTGCTCCTGCCCTGTGATCTGGATTTGATCTGGGGAGTGTTGTGCAAGTCATTCCCTCTGCCTCTACTCTTCCTCTTCCCCCTTTCCATGTACCCACCCTCAAATACAGAACTGTGATCCCATGCTGTAAAACACTTAGACCCCTGGTGTGAGATGCCTGAGGGGGGACAACTGGACACTGCTGCTTGCTGTGTGTGCCCTATCACTAGCTTTAGTTTTCAGGCCTCTTATTTTGCTTTGTTTGCAGGACATCAGAGTCTTTCTACAAACTAACTTATGAGACAACTGAAAGGTGCCTTCTGTTTTGTGGTTGGGTTATTGCTTCCCCTGCATGAGATACTGAGCTTTACCAGCACTGGGCCTACCAGATGTGAAAATTCCTGACACACAGGCCATTGAGGCTGTGGCTAGAGGGAAAGCCTGCCCCTGTTCTGTAGGCAGAGCAGTGCTGTACCACTGCTGTGTTAGTTGTGGTGCTGAGCCTTAACAAACTCACCCTGCCACTTGTTGGGGCTCATTAGCTCAGCTGTGTGAGCTGTGGCTGGGAGCTGCCTCCCTCCTCACCTTACAGGGGGAGAAAAGCAAGCCCAGGTTTGCTATCAGACCTTCACCCAGAGCTCCTTGGAACCCCCCTTCAGCAGCAGGGCTGGAAAGGATTCCTGTGGGGAAGGGATGGGAGTGGTGCCATGGGCTTGGTGTCCAGCCTAAAGGGTGTTTGCAGAGCCTGCAGTGGGGCAGGCAGTGCATCCTCTCTGTACTGGAGCATCAGCATCGCCGCAGCTGGGACAGAAAGAATCTTCCCATGAGAAGTTTGTCCAGTGTCTGAGCACTGAATGATCCCTCTTCGTTAATCAGCAGGGTGGTGGCTGGTTTTGCAATGAGTTCCTTGTCTCCCATCTCTTCTTCTGCAAACCTCTCATACAACTCATTCTTAGTCATTTTTAGACCCATACTTCATGAGTTCTTGTAGGTGTATGAGCAAACAGGACTTTAACAGAAAGGAATCTGTGCACTTCTAGGTATCCTACTAAAACCTCTTACAGTATTGGCACTCACGAAGAAAGTGGTGAGGCCTTAGGAAAATCTTCAGAAGTGTTATCATTAGTTCTGTAGGGTTTGACGAAGACAAAGCACATGGACTGATTACTTTGCAATCAGTTTCTGTAAGGAATTCATAAATTTGACCTTTATTTGGCATTCCCTTTGTGTGCTGACTTCTATGATGAGTCATTTTTGCCCATTTCCTCTGCCATGCCTCTTGAGGTTGGAGTCTGTGTTTCTGGGCTTGTTTTTCAGCAGACTGATCTGGGCAAGATAAAGATGGGAAGAGCTGGATTGTGCTGATGCTGCTGGCATTCAGAGGAAGCACTGCAGCACAGGAAGAGCAGCTACATGGGCGAGATGAGTTCCAGGACGAATTTGCAGGGACACGTGCTGGAGGAAAACCATTTCCATGCTGCATGTCTGGTGTCAAGAGAGCAAAAATGCTCTGATGCTGTTAGTCACCCTGCTGATCTCAATCTGTTTAATGGTGCTATTTTGTTTCAGTGCACTGATATTCTGATGCATGTTTTGCAGCTTATTTCGGAGAAGTTTCCAAAACACAGAATTCATGAGGCCTTTCTCTTAAGTGAAATGGCTAGGTAGCATTTTAAACGTTGATAAATCTCGTGGCCAAGATTGATTCTGTTAGTGATTGGGAATGACTGACTTGTCACCTCTTCCCTCTCCACCACACAGGTCAGAGCTGTTGGCAACCCTTGCCTCTGAACGAGGAGCTCCTTAGACTGGACACTTGGGATGGCCCTGTGACCCCAGTGTGACCTGCTTGCTGGGGAAGTCAGCATTTCTCTGCTCCCTGGAGGAGCAGAACTGAGTACACAGGCAGGTGCTGGCTTCTAGGGAGTGGTGCAGGATGACCAGGTATTCCTGCCTGCTGGGGTCTCAGGGCAGCTTGCTGCCTTCAGCCTGCCCAGCATGGCTCAGCAAGGGTGTAGCAGTTCACTCAGCTTTTAAAAATGTTTTGGGTTTTTTGTTTTGTTTTGTTTTTGGGTTTTTTTTGGTTTTTTTTTGTTTTTTTTTTTCCCCTTTTTCCACTGGCCATACCAATCTGATTACACCTTCGAGGGATCATCTGCCCCTAAAGCTTAATTAAGGAGCTCGTCTGACTCGTCACTGACTCACCTGCCACTGTATGAGCTCATGTCTGACTTGTCCTAGGAAGATAGTGAAATATGTCAGGCTTCTCTGAAATATAGCAGGTTTTTGTTTTATTGCACCCCTGACATTGCTGTTGGCTCCTGCAGAGGTGAGCAGAAAGATGACTGCCCCAACTTGGTTACTTTTATCTAAACTTAGTCGCTTGCCTCTTTGTGCCTTGAAAAACCAGATGGGGTTTTGCTTGCACAGCTGTAGGTACGTTAGAGTTAATAAAAAAAATATTAAAAATTAAATAACCTTTGAGTTTTGGCTTCAGGCAAACTAGGTGAAATGATGTGTTTTGGAGATGAATGCTCTTGCAGGAGGCAAGATGTAGCTTGCAGGAGAACATCTGCAACCAATCCATTCTGTATGAGATGGGGCCAAGACTTGTTTGTATCTCAGTACCTGTTCAAACATGTTATAGCATAGCAAAAAGAGGTTTTGAATGCATTGAGGAAGGGTGGGTAAGAAGGAAAAGAGACATCAAGCTGAATGTTTGCTTAATAGCCTTGATTTCTTCATTAAACTTTTAAGCACTTTAATAATCTGATTAGCTGCTTTCTGAGCATGGTACAATTTTTCCTTTTTTTTTTTTTTCTTAAAAGAGAAAAAACTCTACTCATCTTGGTGCTGTGAGATGAGCTTGCTTTGTGACCTGGAGCAAATCTGCTAACTGTTTGCTACTTTTCTGTACTCAGCCTGAGGGCTGTCGGTGGAAGGATGTTCTGTAATGCATGTGACCAAAGACAGTGCAGATTCCGTGACCAGGCTGGCTGCCTGGACCCCGGAGTCCAGCTTCCCAGTCCAAAGCTCCTTGCCAGCTACTCCATCCTCTTTGTCCTGTAGGAGCTGAATGTAGCATTAACATCTTGCACCGGCAGATTGCAGAACTCATTTGCCTGCCTTTAATTGTGCACTTGAAATGCCTCTTTCTGAAGGCCTGTGGCAGTGGAGAACAGTTACATGACTCAGGAGTGGCTGGAGTGGTGAGGTTGGCAATAGAGGCTCTCATGCTGAGGTTCTCCTATCGTTGCACTGATGGTTCTCATCACCATATTGAGCTCTGCATTGTTTTGGGGTTTTTTTGTTAGACAACCCCAGAGATGTATATGCAGCTGTATTTCTGGTTTGCACGTGTAGCTAGTTTGGGTGTTGAAGGTGTGGATTGTGTGTGAATGGGATTTGTTGTCAGTGGAATGTAGCAACTGTTACTCAGATCTTTTTGCTTGAATTCCTTCCTGAGGAGATGGGAGGACTCATTTGGGATGATTAAGGTGGTCAGCGTGAACGCTGTGCCTCTAAAATCTCTTCAGAGGAAAGGGGCGTGTATCCCAAGTGTTCTGTT
Source organism: Buphagus erythrorhynchus (assembly GCA_013400855.1). Classification (NCBI taxonomy): domain Eukaryota; kingdom Metazoa; phylum Chordata; class Aves; order Passeriformes; family Sturnidae; genus Buphagus; species Buphagus erythrorhynchus. The sequence goes on along the minus strand of VZTT01054258.1, from coordinate 18,873 downwards.
CTAGGTAGAGATGGGGTTGTAATACTGCCTGGGTAGTATTTTGCTAGTGCTTAAAACCAGAAGACTTTTGAGGATTTTTTCTCCCCTTTTTTCGAAACAAATCTTGCTGTGACTTCACCAAAAGTACTTGTGTAATCAGGGCAGCCCTGCTCATGTGCTGATCTTTGTCAAGACCTCAACACAGAAGCAAACTAAAGAACTGCACAAATGCCTGTCCTCTGCCTTTGATGTCGACAGGGCTCTTCCACTGTGCATTGGCTCTTCAGAGGGAGGTTATTCTTACTCCCAAGTCTTCATGCCTTTGTCAAGTCCCTGATGAGTATGGATGCTGCTGTTCACATGTGTTCCCTGGCCAGCTTGTCCACACTTGGCAGATAAACACACATGGGAGGCATGGCCTTGGGCTCCTTGCAGCATTGCGTGGACATGCAGGCTGTGCCCTAAAAAGGGATGTGCTGTGTCTGTGTAGTGCTGTAGCAATTGGCTCTGGCACATTGCAGCTGGAATGTGATGGTTTAGGGGCTGTGCAGAGATGGTTTGCTGCGCCTGAACTTCTTTTCCTGCATGCCATACATGGGGTCAGCCTGTGACCAGCCAGCAGTCCCTGTAGCTGCACCAATGAGCAGGAGCTCTTTGAGCAGGAGCACTGTTTGCTTTTGCCTTGCCCTGCAAACTCATCCTGACCCAGAGAGATGGTCAGGATTGTGTTCAGGTGCAGATATACCTCACTCCAATGTGCTCAGGTCTTCAGACAAGAAGAATTTAGGTAGCCCTCTTGTCCTTCCTTGAGTCTACTCTTGATGGGGCTGCATGAAGTGCCTGGTATGTATTTCAAGCTGCCCAGATGGGTCTCTGTCCTGATGCTCTGGTGGCTTATGCAGTCTTCCATTTCTTCCTTCAGAGCTGGGTTGCTGTGACACTTTTGAGAAATAGCAGGGCTCATCTCTGGGGAAATCCCTTTTTTTGGGAAGAGTTTCCAAAGTGATTGACCATCTAGTGTTCTGTTTGCTTGCTTAGGAGCTCCCATCCCAAAGTCACTGAGAAAAGAGTGTCATTAGTGGATTCAGCCATCTATTAGTCAAGCATTGGCTTAACACTCCAGTTTTATCCCTGTCCTGTGCAAACAGTGCCTTGTTCCCAGGAACCTCTCTTGGCTCTTTATCTGAATTGGGTGATGTAATTATGCCTCCCAGCCCACTACTGCAATGGGAAAATGGGTCCCTCATGTTTCTGCAAGGAGTTCGCTCCTTGGAGAAGCACACACACATCAGCCTCTGTGGGAATGGAGTGTTGGGGGTGTGTGTTTTGTTTAGTATTTTTCCCCTTGGCTACACAAGCAGCTAAAACCTGTAACCTACAGGAGTTGGAAGCTTCATGCAGAAAATTAGCTTAGGTTGGTGGAAGAGTTGAGATCGCATTTTTCTTGGCTAATTAAAGGATTAAAGGTGCAGAGATTTAGAGGGAACTGTCAGTGTGCTACAGAAGAGAGCCTTTGATGGTTGAATCCAACTTGAGATTAAACAAATTGCATTTAAATAAGAAATACATGGCAACAGTTACAGTCTAGCTGGGTCTCTACTCCTTGATGTCCTTCAGGGTCAGGTAGATGGTGTGCTGTGGCTAGGGCGTCTCCTCCCTCACTAGCTTCCTTCTTCCCAAGTGCCTCCCTCTGGAGTATTACAATCTGTTACCTCCACACTTTGTAAAATTGGGGGTTTTTTTCCCTCTAACCCAGTGCTTTGTGCAAGGGAGCCTTGCACGCTACCTTACACAATAATGAGCTGCTGTCTGTCACAGCAGTAGCATGGTCACATCCTTGTTGTGTGTTTTGTAGTATCTCTGATCCTATTTAGGGTTTTTCTGCATCCTGTTGTTTGCTGTCTGAGAGCTAAAGATTTACTCCCCTGTGAACTTTTTTGATTTTCAGTTGAGAAGCTGGTGGATGGAAAGAGTCAGATTTAATGGAGTCTTCATCTACGTAGTGGCTGGTAAAATTCTAGTGAGGCAGTGAACTTATGCAGGTTCCAAGTCCTTGACTTCTTTGATTGCAGTTAATTGTCTTCAGTAGGCTACACTTGCAAATGGATTGCTACTGTTAGTCCCAGCCCTTGTCCTGCCTTTTCATTACATTCAGAGCTGCTAAGGGGATGCTTTTAAGTGTTAGCCTTGGTAGCACTTGCAGTGGTGCAGGCTTATGAGATTCATGGTAGCTATCTCAGAACAAAGCTTGCTTTCTGCTAGGGCAGGAATTCACCTGCATAGCATTGTGCAGGGCGACAGCCTGTTCTGTCCATGGAGACTTTGCACCTTTCTCTGATGCACCACATATGAGCTGTAAGGAAAATGGGAGTGCCAGACAATGTGAGTGAATAATGTCTGATGTTGCAACTCTGTCTTGTTTTGTTCTATTTTGTTTTACTCCCTTTTAGTGAGGAAGGGGCTTGCCTTTTGTTACCTGCCACCTATATAAGATCATGGGGGGGGGGTTGTTTCCTTTTTTTGTTGTTGTTGTGATGATAGAGAAAATGACAAACTTGAAACTGGTAAAAAATCTGGGATTCCATAATCACTCAAAAACATGGCATTACTTATTAATTGGGTGTGGTTAGTTGGGAAATCTGACTTTAAAATTATGTTTCCCAGGGAACTATTCCTGTTCTCATTGTTATCCAGTAATAAAGACTGCTTTTTGGTTGGGAAAGCAGTCTTGCTTTGAATGAGCTAGGTCTTCTCACAAGCATCTGTTGCTTGGGGTCTTCAGAGCCTGCATTTTGCAAATGAAGCAGTGCAGAGCAGTGAAGTCTGCAGGGACAAAGGGCTGTTTGGTGTTTTCCTTGGAAAGCCATCTTCAGGTTGTGGTTGCAAGGATTTGCATCTAAATCCACATGAATTCCCGTTATGCTTCCAGTTACATCATGTAGATGACATTATCTTTACTACCAAGTGAAATAAATTGCTGCGTATTGACAGACTTGATGTAATCTATTTCCAATAATTTATAGATCTGTTGTTATGTTACAGAGTCATTCCTTTTGAGTTTACCTAGCAGGTTTTTGTAGATGTGCCTGTGAAGTGCATCCAGGTCCATGCAAGCTCTCTTTATCCTCTTGTGCTTTCTTGCTGAAATTTCAAAGCAGCCTAAAAATCAGAAATCTGGCTATGCTGTGTTCAAGCCTTTCATTTCTTCTGTGACATGTTACTGCACAATTCCCTTTGGCTTGCGTGTCCACTGGGATGTGGTTTTACATTCTACTCTTAGGGGGCAAGAGATGCAAAATTGAAGATTTCTTACTTCTCTGGGGGGTCCCTGAGGAAGGACTGCTGCTAACATTTTCTGAATTTATTGCCAGCCCTCCTCCCTTTTTAAATGCTGCTCTGTGGAGCAGCTTTCTTTCCTTTGCTGCAGCTGTACAGGTCCAGGGAGTATGAGACAAAATGAAGGAGTACCCCAAACTTGGTCTGGGCTTGTTGATTTTCCTAGCAGAGAAGATGCCACAGCATTGACCTCACTGGCTGGCTGGGGATGAGGTGCTGTGTTTTTGAGCAGGGAATGTCCTGATGGCTGCAGCAGCAGCTCTGCTGTGTTCCTCAGCATGGAACTTGATGAATTGTTTCCCACGGTGCGTAGGAAAATCAAGGTCTCAGTTCAGTAAGGCACTTGAGTGAGTGCATAACCTCTAGCACGTGAATATTCCCAGTGAAATCTCTTGGGTTCTGTTGGAGTCAGCAAGGCTGTTCCCAACCTTAAAGGTAGGCATCTACTTAAACACCTTGCTGAATCATGTCTTGACTTTGAAAGTAGGCTCAGGAGAAACCACATGAGTTGACTCAAGGACTGTGCTTAGCTAGGTCATTGAGGATGGAAGGAGAAGGCTGAGAAGGAGGAGCGTCTGGATAAAATACAGATCCCAGAACTCTGCAAATGCTGGTAATAACTTACTTTCTCACCATTCATCCCTAAAGCTTAATTGTATGAATAAAAGGTTTAAAGGTTTGGCTTAGTCACCATTCATCCTAAGTATTCTGGAGCTGCTGTCATGCTTTATTGATCTAACTTAGATCTGAGTTACTGCATCTTTATGTTCTCAGTAAAACTGACTTGCTCAGTTAGGTGTAATTTCTGTCTCTCCTAATCCTTATGTTTTCACTGTGACTCAGAACTAGAGTGTGGCCTCATTGTGTCAGTGATTCCAGAAAACAGAGGCATGTTTGCAGAAATTGTTTGGTTTAGTCTGGATTCTGTATTGTCTAGGAGAAGGAGAGGGCCCTTTTCTGGTGATCTTCATACAGAGGAAGAACATTTGTCCTTGCTTGGTGTCTCTCTGAGTTTGTTGCCTCGCTCACCATCCTGGCCAAAAAAGCTTTGCTGGCTTTTCACTTTAATTATCAATGAAATGCTTGACAAGCAGGAGAACAATATTTGCATAGATGTAACTCTGGAAGTTGAGCGTAATGTGATCAGGAAATGGGACAGGCCCTGGCTGTTATCATGGAAGAGACTTGCTGGTACTTGCACTTATTTTAAAATGTAATAAGATCTGACTCAGGATAGTTTCCTGGACATGAACAGAGAAGACTCAATGCCCTTTTGGCAAGGGTCTGGCACTATCCTTTCTGCACAGGAACAAAAGAGATTTCTGCCAAACTCAAAACTTTGTTCTGAAAGGGCTTCTAACAGTGCACTGAGGATGTAGAGGGAAATGGTCTCCCTTGGAGCAGAAAAGCAGGGGCGTGTGTGTGTGTGTTTTTGGGACTTTCTTTTTCTGAGCTAGAAGCCAAGGAACAAGGCGCTTGCGTGCTGTGCCAGTGAAATCTCCCTGGGAAGACATGATGCTACTTGCAAGGTATGCACAAGACAAGACCAGAGGCGCCGCAGTGCTTGATTACTGTCAAGGACTCAGTTGGAACTTGCCTTTGCTCTTTGGCCTGCAGCATTTATGTAGAAATTGGGGACGCTGCTGCTTGCTTCCAAAGCTTTGCCTTGATGGGTCCTGCCCACATCTAGGCAGGGAGGAAGGAGCGGGGGGGCTTAGAGCCTATGAAGTAAACAGGAAAATTACTCACCTTAATGATTCATTTCACTGGCACTGGCACTTTGAGAGCCTGTCAGATTTAATACTTTCCATCTTCCTTTCCATTGCCTTCCATTGGTGTGATTAATAATCTATTAGAAGGATGGAGAGGTATCTGCACCTTCCCTCAGGTGGAAGAAACAGGAGGGGAAGCAAAGCGAGTAGGAGAAAGGAGATCACCTTTGTCCATCTGAGCCATTGAGTCTTTGAGAGTGTACATCCAGAAGAGCATTCATTGACTGAGTTGGTTGGTGGCCCCTTGATTTATTCCAGCTCACAGCTGAGCCCCTTGGCCTCCCAGTTAGCTACCAGCCCTACTCCATGGGCTGCATTGGCCAGTTCCCCACTCCAGAAACAGTCAGGGAACAGTCCTGCACTTGGTCACAGCACAACAAGCAGTAGCACTATAGGAAGGCAAGGAAAAAAAATACGAATTATTTGTATATGAAGTTCTTCAGGCATTATTTGCCTTTTTTGTAAAGTCTGTTGAGTCTAAAACCTAAGTCAAGAAAGAACGAATAAGATAAAATGTATGTGGGCAAAGGTGTTTAGTATGAGAGGTCACAAGACATTAAACCTTTTTTTCAGCTTTGAACTGCATGAACTTTCTTTCCTGTGTCAGATTGAATGTGCAAAGACTGGTTTGCATCTCCTGTGAGCCTGGCCATGCCCTAGCTAGGAAGATGGGCCAGTATTTGACATAAATACTCTTATCCTTGCAACGTGCTGACCCTGTGGTATTTTACAAGTAGGCCAGTCCTTTGGCATGAGCCAGAATTTGGGTGGAAATCTGTCACCATCTAGTAAAGTGTCCTGCTTTCCAGGGTGTTGAATGGCTTGTGCAGTCTGTGGCAGAGTGCCTGATAGTTCTGGGGCTGACTCTGCCACTAATATGCAGGCTTAGGATGTTGCTGATTGAAAAGACTATATTGCCAGACCAACTTTGTTATGTTGGTGGTGGGGTTTTTTTTAATATGTTCTCTTATCCAGCTTGGCTTCCCTCTGGTGTAACAGATACTGTACGAGTGACTCATTCACTTTCCTCTGGGTTATAAATGAAATACCCTTATTTGCAGATGAAGGAACTAAAATAAGTTTTGTAGTAATGTCTTGCATTAGGCATTTCCTCGTACCCTGCTTCTTCCCCTGATCTTTAGCTGGTGTGCAGCTATCTGAACCTGTGGCTATATCACAAATTGCAGGGGACCCAAGCCTCTATCTACTCTCTGTATGGGGCTGCAAGATCTGACCTGCTTGTCTGGGATTTCTACTGCTGACTCATGTTTTTGAAACCAAGTTAGAATTGAGGGAGCAGACTATTTTGGAGAGTTTTGGGATTTTTGCTTTGCTGTTTACTTTGTCTTAATTGAGCAACCTTTATGTATTGCTGTGCTTCCCTCATGGCTGAGTTCATCACCCTTTGGCTTTCAGCAGGGGACAAAAGTAATGGTGAGATAAACTAAAAATTGGTGTCTGGCTACTCCAGATGATGTTTCCTCTAGCTGATTAGAGTTTTTGGAGTTTGGCTGGTAGGATGGAGCATGCTGCAACATGTGAACTTGAAACAAATGAGATCTGGGAGGCTAATAGGAAACATAGGAGCTTTCCTCTTTGGCTGAGCCTGAGACAGACAACTGTTAGAAAGTTGAATCCCCCACACCAAGCTAGGAGGAGGTTTGAAATGGCCAACCTGGACTTTACTTAAAGTAGTCCATGAGCAGAACAGGTTCTGGTGCTCAGTATCAGAGGCCAAGGCACATGAATCAGGAGCAGTATGTGGTGTGGTGGGTTTACTGTTGAGAGCCTGAATATATTCTTTTCAGTTCATTTCTGGAGTCCATTAAAATACAGGTTAAATCAGATCTTAAATTCAGGCTTGAGTTCTCAAATTCCCTTACACAGAGGCACACTGACTTGAGTTGGGTGGTGGTTAACAGTACTACCAAAAGTTAAGCGTATGCTGAAGATTTTTTTGCTAAATCAAGTCCTGGAGGTTTTTGCCTGCAGCATTATAGTATACATTCTGGTGTAATGAGTAGAATTGCCTGGAAGGACTGTTTCTGGTTATGTCACTTGTTACAGTGTTCAGCTACTCTGACGCTGAGGTAATACAATCAACTTAGTTTCATGTAGGCAAATGTGTGGTCATATGTGTACTGTCCACTATTTCACTATTTCCATTACCTGCAAGCAGGTGTGTGTATTTTATAGAGATGCAAATATTTGTAACTCCAGTGTAGTGCTTTATTAGCAGTGGGTTACCCTCTTGATAGGAGGATGTGGAGTAACCACGTGTCTTTGAGAGTAGCAGGGCTGCGGAAGGAGGGAAGAAATGCAGTGGAGTTATTTACAAAGCTGCTTTGGCAGTCACTGTAATGATTAAAAATCTTGCTGAATTGTGTTGGCTTACTAATTAATGCTTAATAATTGAAGGGGATGTTTTGCAGATCCAGTTTTAGGTAATTTTTTGGACTAATGTTGATCACCCCTCACTATTCTGCTGGAATTTAACACATCATAGCTAGTCGGTGAGTTTGGGTAGAATGAGAGTGAACCTCATACAGTGTATGCTTCTTAATACTACATTTTCTGTGGTAGGCAAATAGGTTGCTCATTTGTTGTGCATTCATAGCGGAGAAGTCACTGGCAGATGTAGATATCAAGGGGGATATATTCAGCATCAGATCAGATTCAGCACCTTGCCTTTCAGCAGATTTGCTCTCATTTCATACCTCTACCTCACAAAATTTCTGCTGCAAAGCAATCTATTAGAAATGTAAATTACTAGACTTTCTTAGCATCTGAAACTTGTTTGCTACTGCCTACCAAGTGGTTTAGAAACTGGCAGAGAAACTGGGCACAGTACACAAGCAGTGTGTGAACTAGTTGCAGAAGCTAGGGCCATTTGACTGCAGAAGTCTCATGATTTTGATTTTAAATAAATTAATTTCAAAAATATTTAAATAATAGACTAGCAAAGAAATAAAACTTAACTCACAAAACCAGAGTTAAAGCCTTCCTTTACACCTATCACTTTGTATAAAAAAATGTGTAAAGCTTGCCTCCAAAGTTTTCCATTTGAGGTTTTTTCCTGTTTGTACAGGATACTTTTCAGTTGATTTTTTTTTGTTGTTGTTGTCGGTTTTTTTATTTTTAATGGTACTCAAGCTGAATCTCAAGAGGTCTTCATTTGTGGATGAACTAAGTCTGTAGATATGAAACTGAAATGTAAAAGCTCGCATATGTAAAGTTTTCACAGTTAGAATAGTTTCATAGTGCAAAAGCGGTGTGGGAAATTATCTGTTATTTCTGTTATTATCGTGTCTTTGCTGACAGCATTAGGTAGAGATGATACATCCTGATGGAGGTAGTTTTGAATTAAAACCCCTGGGGAGCCTCAAGTGAAATGCTGAATATTGTAATATGGAGGAATTATCTTTATTATCCTTAAGATGTGAGACTCTAGCAGATGCTCTCAGTTCGGTATTTCTGGGAATTCCGGGGGTTTCCTGTACCGTGGCCAGGTGTGCGTGTCCGCGGTTCCTCCCGCCGCTCCTCGGGGTGCGTTCGCAGGTGCGGGGCCGGGCCGGGAGCGCTGGGGACCCGCGGGAGCTGCTGCGGGGAGGGGGCGCGGAGCTGTCCTGTCCCTGTCCCGGGGCCGGAGGGTGGCCGTGTCCCTGTCCCGGGGCCGGAGGGTGGCCGTGTCCCTGCCACAGGGGCAGAGCTGCTCTTGAGCTGCCCTTGTCCCTCTCGTTGCCCGGCGGTGGCGCAGCCGCCAGCGGCCCCTGAATCCCTGTCCGCAGGCTACGTTTCTCCGCTCTCCTCCCTCCCTGCCACCCCTCCCCTTCCCCGTTTACCCAGGCAGGTCAGCACACACACACACACGCACCCGTGTGTTTATCTTTTCGCTAAGGTTCGCGAGGCGCAGCAGCTGCCGGCGGCCCCGCCGCTCCTCCGTGTCCCTGCTGTGCCGGTCCCCGTGCCGGTCCCCAGCCCCGCGGGTCCCGTCCCCCCTCGGTGCGGGCGGCCGGGGGATGCGGGGCCCACCTGCCCGGTGTCAACATCCCGGCGGGCGAGGCCGGCAGGAATGTGCCGCTCCCCGCCCGGCGCAGGTAATTAATCCCCGCGACTGACAGGTGGCAACAGGCGGCCTTTGGCTGCGGCTCCCGCGGAAAAGCGCTCCGAGGAAGGATTTTAATAACTCGTCAGCTCCGTTCGTGAGCGCCTGGCGAGGCGCTGGGGACGGGGAGGGAGCAGGGGAGCCCCAGGGGAAAATGAAGTTTAAGTCTTTGTAAAGGCGGACGCCCTTGGGTGATTCACTGCCCTTCCTCAAGAGGGAAAAGTATGACATGGTTTTTCCTTTGCCTGAGGGTGGAGAAATTTGGTAAATGCCTGCAAAGCACTGGTGGGGCTGCATCGGCATCCCCTCCCGCTCCGTGCTCCGGGGCATCCAGGATGGTTTCCCTTGCAGATGGGGGATGCCCACAGGCTGTCTGTCCCTCTGGTGCCCCGGGCTGTGAGGCTGGGGCTTGTTGCCACACCTGGTGGATCTGTATCACTGGACCTGTTGGCCGTGCCCATGGTTTGAATATCAGCTATGCCCACTAGCAGCAGCAAGCTGCCCACTTTTCTCTGGAGCCTGGTGGGACAGAGGACTTGAAACTGAAGCTGCAACAAATCAGCTCACAAGCCGTAGGGTTAATGTTGTGCTGAGCTGAAGGTTATATCTGGAAGGAGAGGTCCATGTGTGCAGCACTCCTGGTACAGCTCCTCTTCACTTGAGTGTCCTCTGGGTACAAGTTGGTTCCTAAGAGCGTGTGTGCGTGTACTTCTGATATGCCCCCACATGCTCCCAGCGGATTTTTTTAAAATGAAAAGTTAAATCATGGTCTAACATAGCAAAAATGTTTAAAGTGCTTGTGTAAATTCACTTTGTGTTCTTAGTTGGTAGCTTCCTTTCTTCCCACTGCCTTTTGTTCTCTTAAATAATTAAAACATATTATGATTATTTTCTATTTCTTTGTGACTCTCCTTGTTTTCACCTGTGAATACTTTGGTGGAAGTAGCTATTGCATTCCCACTCTTCTAACCTGTTCTTTTTTTTCCCCTTCTTTGGTAAGGGAGAAAGCATAGCTGATTGACAGCTTTGAAAACATCAAGTAAAATGAATCTAGTTAACTGAGTTGAACTAAAACATGACTACTTGAAAGAAGCTTGCAAAAGATTTGAAAGACCTGTTGATCTGAGCAGGAGGGGCTCAGGGAGCTGTAATGCCTTAAGCCAACCTCTGGGATCACCTTCAAGCTGACATCCATCAGCATTTGTAGAGCTGACTGAACCCGACTCCTTTTAAAGACTTAGGAGCCATAATTCCTCTGCTGGATCAGATGGTAAAACAGATATTAGAGGCAGATTTCTAAAGTAGTGTTTGGGGGATTTCACTGTATCAGAGTTTTGCAGAGGAATTGAATACTCGGTTAAAAGCCATTGTGTCTTGTATTGCATTAAGCACTTATTTTCAGGAGACTACAGTCCTTTCTAGCAAAAATTCTCCATCTGAGAGTCAAGAAGTGTTTTGTTTTTGCCTTTCAACCCTTTGTTGACACACCTTCAGTAGAAGGGGCTTACTGAGAAATCAGACAGGTGTTGCCTGATGGTAGCTGGTGTATGTATTGTGATACTGAATTACCAGCCAGGGTGCCAAGAGTGGGTAATACAGTATGTCTGCACAGGCAGGTGGGGAGAGCAGAGCTGCAGGCACTGGAATGTTTTAATCTTTCCTTTTTAAATGTATTATTAAGCAAAAAGCTAAATTCATGACAGATAGCAGTGAAAGTCCAAAGAAAAGTCCAAGCCAAAGCTCTTTCCTCTCCCTCTTGAGCAGATAACACATCTCTAGGCTCAGCACTTTTGTTTTGAATGGCTTTCAGATCTGTACTCTGGTGGAAGTGGTGTTGCACTCCTCAGGCTGTTGGCACAACCTTTGTTCCTACTGCTAGATAATGGTTGTTGTCAACTTGTTAACTGATAGACTCGTTTGTTTGGTTAAACTCATTTTTTATATTTATACTCCCAATTAATTTCATTTTCCTGCTCAAATGTGTTGATTATTAGTCATGCTTTGGATTTCTGGGAATTGTGATCTTACCCCTCATACAGTGAGTTTCAGTTCACAGCAAAATGGTGAGCAGGGGGACTGTCACCTCCTGCAGGGTGGGGTAGTCTGGGACCACTGAGGAGCAGCACCTGTGCCAAGGGGGTGATCCTTGCTTGCAGGCACTATCTGAGTGCACAGACAGCTCCTGCCTCGGGTTTTCTTCCTGAAGTGCCTTTACTTTGAAATCTATATACAATATCCTGTCTTGCTCTGTGGATATAGTGATTATCACTGATCCAGGACGAAGTCACCATGACCTAGTTGTTGGCATCTATTTATGCCAGTAAATGGCTGTGCATCAGGTTACTCCTGGTTGCAAGCAAAGTTGGCGGGGTGGGAAACTCGAGCCCCTCTCTGTCTGACAGCAGGTACCCCGTGGACAGATTTACACCGGTGTTAAATGACTGTCCCTTCAGTGATTACACACTTGCAGGCGGCTGTGCCTGGGGTAGATGTGAAATCATGGCTCTACGCCATGTCCCCAAGCCTTGTGCAGTGCCTGTGAGGCTTGAACTCTTGCCATCAGGTGTCAAAAAGGCAGCTCAGCCCCCTGTTGCCTCTTTTGACTCTGCTGGGCACTGCCCTTTAATCTTCCCACGTCCTGACTGTGCTCCAGGGCAGAGGTGGGCTCCTGGTTTCCCTCCTTTCCTGATGTGCCAAGTTCAAGCTGTTGGCTGGAACCTGTAGCTCTTGAGCCTGTCCTCTGTTTCTTTGTTGAATAGGCTTGTTCATCATAACCCATTAGCTCTTGGCTCTTTGCTCTCTGTGAATTTAGGGTGTGGGTCCAATGCCTTCCTTGCTGGTTGTAGCCAAAGGGGTCCAACAGTTGGGTGCCAAAGGGTGGATGAAGAGCAGATCCCTTTATCTGCTCCCAGAGGGGCTGTGCTGTTTGATCACGAGCCTCAGTAGCCATGCTGGTTTGGATATATCTCAGTCCTTCTGAAAGCAGTGATTTTTGGTTTTCCCCTTTCTTGTAACCACAGCTTGCTGTCTTTTAGGATGATATACATAAAACTGCAGTCAGTCCTTACCAGTGACTGAGGGTGTGTATCTCCTTCCATTTGTTCAATTCTCTGGATGCCAGCAGACACTGGACACATTGCCTCCTGGCATGTGCTGTGCCCTCTGTGCACCACTGCTCTTCAATATTTGTTTGCGTTTCTGCCCTTCACCTTTGGGTGCCCAATTTCTTTAAGCTTCAGTGATGTTAAGGCATCCAAGTGATTAGTTGGCTTTTTGAGATTTTTGAGGCTTTCTGTCCTTGAAACCTTCACAGTGCTATGAACAATCTGATGTGTTAAAGGAAACAATGCTTTTAGGTTCCTTCCTTTCTAAATATAAGTAAGTCTTTTTCTACCTCTGAGATGAAAAGACAACATGGTGAGCTCATTCTTACCTTCAGTAAGGAATTGCTTTTTAATTAAAAAACAATAAGGAATTTCAGGTTTAAAAGATGTATGATATAAATCACCATCTAGATCTGTTTCGCAACTTTTTTTTTTGTAATTGTTTGGCGTGTTCCCTGTTTCCGCAGGCTGGGTAAATCCTTTGTGGGTTTAATCTCTAGCCTGCAGGCACATAAAATACATTGCACAATTTGGCCTTTGCATTTTAAAGAAGTCTTTTTTTGTATCTTTAATACCTGTAGCATCTTCTCTGCCACATGGCAGGATGGTGTTGAGTGAGGAGGGAAGGGACTGGCTTGGCTTATGTTTAATCCCTCTCTCCTAGCCAGTATCTCTTGAAAGTTTGGTTTTTCCTATGTTAGCAGTGTGTACACTCTGAAATGCAAATAATCCCTGACTATCACTAACTAATCCTTTTGCTGCTGCATCATCTGCAACCCTCTCATGCACATGCTGGCTCTCCCTGTCCCAGTGGGGTCCATGGCCACAGGGTGCTCTTGACCAGTATGAACCTGTCACTCTTTGTTTGAACAGCTGGGAAAGGGGCTCTATTGGCTCGTGGCTGCTAGAGACCTTTTCTTGTGAGGAAACAACCACCTTGGGGCTTTCACTTTTCTTTGTCTGCAAGAGCAGAGTACAGGGAGATGGGGAAATGCCAGGAATTCCTGTGGGTTACATTGTTAGAGTTACAGGGAAAGCTCTGCACTCATGGATGTGTGAATACCAGGAGAAAAATGAATGCCTCTGGAGTAGGGTTCTGAAAAACCTGCCATATTTTGGAAGGGCCTTGTTTAGCAGGGGAGACTGGAGAGTCTCCTTCATGCGAGATATCCAGGAAAATGAGTTTAAGTTGTATAGTACTGAACCACTTGGGATTTCCCTTGCCATCCTCCCTGCTAAGCAGATTATTATGGTGAGGGGTTTTGAAAAGAAACCACCAACTTCAGCCTTGATGTTTTGCTGAGTAAAGGTTTCCAGATGTGAACACACTCCACAAAAATGCTGCATTAGTTTACTGTTTTAGTGGGAACATCTTAAGAGGAGTCTAATCTGCTCTAAATTAGCATAGTGAAAAAGAGCATCTTGTTCTGTTCCAAGTGCTCATTGCATGGTGACAGCCTCTCTTTTGGAGCCAGCTGCTGGGTTATGCTCTAGGTTATGGTCACCATGGGCTGGTCTTTGGGCTGTTCAGCTCTTCTGGCCCTTGAAAAAAAAAAAATACTGTGGTTTTTTTTTTTACCTCATTTTTGCATGTAATGCTTGGAGTTCAGAAGTGAGGGGATTACTACAGCAATGTTCAGTAGGATGTAGGAGATGGTTTTAAAAAGGTGACTGAAATGTCAGATATTGTATAACTCCCAAATTGATCAGGGTCTTGTTTTCAAGTACTGTTCAGTACCAAGGTTCATGTTTTTATTTAATCCCTCTGCAAGAGTAGGAGGGCTTCTTAGAATACAGGATGAAATGCCTTGATGTCTGTGGTTTTGAGTACTTCCAGGATTACAGGATGCTGTCAAAGGAACAGCATCTGTTTTGTTAGGTGGGTAATGAGTGTCCCTTGCAAGAAGGAGTGTGTGCTGAAGAGACATAAAGGCTTTATTTGTTTGAGTAAATGAAGTCCTCTTTATCTGAAGATTTTTGCCTTTGGGAAAGCTAGGATGTAGATTTATGCTCTGCTATTTTAGAGCAGGTGTAAAGGTCTAGGGGATCTGTCACTTTTCTGGGAGCATGGCTGTTGTGCAAACAAATGCAGTGCTTGAGCAGTGGCTGGTGCTTTCAGTTACATGTGCAAAGCCATCTCCCTGTTCCTGGTGTGCCTTCATCCCTAGCTGAACTTCTGACTCTCTTTTGGTCTGTTTCCCATTCAGTATTCCACCGAACTGAAAAAGCTGTACTGCCAGATCGCCAAGACGTGTCCCATCCAGATCAAGGTGATGACCCCTCCACCTCAGGGAGCTGTCATCAGGGCTATGCCAGTCTACAAGAAAGCTGAACACGTCACTGAAGTGGTCAAACGCTGCCCGAACCACGAGCTGAGCCGGGAGTTCAACGAGGGTAAGGAGGGCAGTGCTGTGCTGGCAGTCCCTCTCCAGGGCTGACTGCCTGATGAGCGGCCACTGAGGGATGTGACAGCAGCTCCAGAGCAAACCTTCTGGAAACAGACCTCCCTGTGACACCCTGGGCAGCTTTTTATTTCTCGTGCTTGGCAGGAAGGATGACGAGCTGTCCCTGTGCAAGCTCGTCCTTGGGAGGAAAGCACTGAAATAAACCTCGTGCCTGCCCAGGTCAGATGGATGTCTGTCCCCATGGCAGGCACTGCCCTTCTGGCAGCCTTTCTCTGCTCTAGCTTTTGCTCTTGCAACAAGAAGCAGCTGTTCTTGTGCTCAGGAATGAGCTTCCATGTCGCTGGGACAGGGATCTAGTAACAGGATGCAATATCATCTCCAGTCCTTAATCCACGCCTCAAAGATGGAGGGGCTGTTTATCTCTGGCAGGGTAGTGCTCAGTGCCAGCATCAACTGTAGGCAACGTTCTTCTACATGTAATGCTCTCAGTTCAGTATTAATGTTTTAATCTTTTACTTCTCCTCATGTTAGTGAGGTAGCAGCTGTTTTTACAGTGTCCTTTGGTTTTCTGCAAGCTCACGGGCTGGGTTCCATTTTGCCTTGGCCACTTAAGTTCATGTAAGTTCAGATGAGCATCTGTTTTATTCTATGTACATTATTTATCTCCTACTGTAAAAAAACCTGGCTGGTGTCAGTTAGCAGGATGTCTTAGGAGCCTGGATCCCATTGCTGGTTACAGTGCAGCCAGCCAGACAAGCCCCAGAAATAAGCAAGGACTTGGGAGTGTAAAATCAGTGTGGAGTGAGACAGTTCTTCAAAACAGTTTTTAATATTAAAAAGTGCTTTTCTGACAGGACTGGATTTATTGAGGTTTGACACTATTCAGTGATGGAGTTTTAAGAAAGGAAAAAACAAAACCTTATAAATTCTTATTCTGAAATAATTATTTCTGTAGAAATAGGCTGTATTTTGAGTAAGAATGAACAGTTAATACACAAAACAAATTCTTGAGATGAACCCATAGCAGGCTGCTCTTCTCAGAATTTAGTTATATGTTGTAGAAACACTAAAGAAAATTTGTAGGAAGGAAGCTTTTAATTATTGGAAAGTGGCCTAGGAAACAAGATCATGTTCTCTTCTGCTGCTGCTGTAAGCTAGCATGATTTTTCCAACTGACCATTAATTAAATGCATATTTGTCTTGCTCTTTGAATTTTTTTTTTTTTTTTTTAAGGATCAAGACTCTTGGAAGGGAGCAGAAGAGGGCTAGCAATTGATAGGAAGAAGAGTAGGAATTGAGACTTGAAGGAATTTGCTTTGTATATGCATTAGAGGGAGGAAAATAAAGCCTTTCAGCTGGTGTGAAAATCCAGCAGGAGTTACCTGCTGGAAGAACTGCTGTGAGCTGCCATTCAGTTCACATTTGGGCTTACTTAGTCTGGGATATTGGGAAGCCCTTGTTAGGTTTAGCCACAGGTGTTCAGAGTGAGCTTGAGAAAGCCTTTGGTGTCTGGCAGCTGGGATCTTGGGAAGGGATGCTTCAAGGGCTGGGAAGCACCTGTGTGTGCTCTGATGGACCTCTGGAGCCATGTGCATCTCCCTTGATGGCAGATCTTGCCACCCTGTGCATGACCTTACTGCACTGAACAGTCTCTTTGTTTTTTCCACTCTTTGCCCTTGCAGGACAGATTGCACCTCCCAGCCACCTGATCAGAGTGGAAGGGAACAGCCATGCCCAGTATGTAGAAGACCCCATCACTGGGAGGCAGAGTGTGCTGGTCCCCTACGAGCCACCCCAGGTATGTTGTGAGCTCGAGCTGGTGGCATCCTGGCAGGCAAGGGGTGGGGGTTGTAACCCTGGTCAAAGGAGTTTGGATCTTGGGCTTTCCCTATCCTCATCACAATGAATCCCTTCTTCCTTTCTATCAGAAGTGAGCTGTGAAACACCTTCCCTTGAGAGCAGGGCATCTTCATTTCTTTTAAGAAAGCTTTGTAGTGGGGGATTATTTAATGCTGGCCCAATTGCAGCCCATTTTGGGAAATACAAGAGGAGAGCTTGGAAAAAGCAGAGCTTTCCATCCACCACTTCTGCTCATGGCCTGTGTCTCACCCAGGTCGGTACTGAGTTCACTACAGTCCTGTACAACTTCATGTGCAACAGCAGCTGCGTTGGGGGGATGAACCGCCGCCCGATCCTTATCATTGTGACCCTGGAAACCAGAGAGTAAGTTGTGCATCACGAGTGTAACCCTTCTGCCTCCTCTTCCCCTTAGGGCAGCATTCCATGTCCTTAGGAGCAGCTTAATTCAAGGGGCTATAGGATATTTTTTAGATCTTTGCAGGTGGGAGTTGCCTAGCACCTGGGAAATCCAGACTGGGAAATGGAAGGTGCACAGTGTGGTGTGAAGTTGAGGGGAGCTGCTGGCCTGTATCCAAGATGCCAGCTGATGTTTGTCCTCACCTCTCTTCCCAGTGGGCAAGTCTTGGGCCGCCGGTGTTTCGAAGCCCGTATTTGTGCTTGCCCAGGCAGAGACCGCAAGGCAGACGAGGACAGCATCCGCAAGCAGCAAGTGTCTGACAGCACAAAGAATGGTGATGGTACGAAGCGCCGTAAGTAGCTGGCAGAGCTGGGCAGATGGCACGTGGGGCTGTCTCTGGGTGCTTGTGCCACAGGGACAGAGTGCTGCTGTGCCTGGGCTTGGAGGCAGGAGGGTGTTAGTCATCTGTTCTCCCGGGGTGAATCAGCCTAAAAGTTGAGCTGGTGTTCACAAAGCAGTGCTGGACAGTCTGGGTTTGTGGACTCCCGTGCAGCATTGCTGGTGTTAGATTAGCCCTGCCAGTGGTGGGTGGAGGGGGTGTTTATTTGCCACCTTCCAATTGTATGTCTGGAACTCTAACCTTTTGAACCTTTACTGCTTGTTTGGAGTCACACTGTTATTCTTTGCTTCATCTAGCCAGTGTTCTGTGCTGTGGCAGGAGTCTTCCAGCCACACAAACCCTGCTGTGCATCAGAGACACCCTGGCAAGCAGCCTCTCTGTGCTCTTAAGAGAGCCAAGTCCTCACTGGACATGCAGGATATGGAAATCCACCTTTGGTTTCCCCTGTACTCAGTGAAGGCAGCAGGCTGAACAGCAGGGTGCAGGTTATGATGGGAGGCAGACTGCAGTGGGGCTTTGTTTTCTCAGTGAGTTCTGCTCCCTGCCAATGGTCTCACCTTCATGGATCACTGATTCACCAACAGCTTGTGAGCCCTGTAATACCAAAACTTTCTGTAACTTTCCTGTAAAGAGCCAGTGCGTGTTCTAAGTGTGGCTTGCCAGTGTTTTGTTACATATCCAGTGCTCCTTGGCTGATGTGTTTCCCCAGGTGACATGACCATCCAGCATCTGCAGGTGTCTGCCTTAAGGAGCCAGGAGCTGCAAGGACAGTTCTGGAGTGGCTCAGGCAGAGATCCCTTCAGATCACTGTAGATCTGAGCTGGTCATGTACACTTCATTTCTCTTTTGTATCTCTTTTTGCCTTTTTCTTCTTTGTACGCTTCTCCCCTCCCTCTCGCCCCCTTTCTTTTTTTTTTTTTTTTTTTTTAAATGGAATGCCTTTGGGTTTCTTTTCCAGCTTTTCGACAAGGAACTCATGGCATACAGATGACATCTATCAAAAAAAGACGTTCCCCAGATGATGAGCTCTTGTACTTGCCAGTGAGTTCTCTCTTTTTATTTACCCTATGTTTAGGATCTTCAGTGGTGACTTGAGGCTCGCCTAGACTTCAGAGAGAGCTGAGGATGGGGTTGGGGTGTGAAATTATAATTTTTATTTTCTTTCATCCCATGAGCTACTAATTTTAAATGCATATTCCAAATAAAAAATACAAATAATAAAAATTCCACTAGGTGCTAAGAATGGCTTAGGCAAGGCATATGAGAATATTCCAAGGGATCTCTCTGTCCTGGTGGAAACAGTCTTTGAGATCTAATTTGGTTTCCTCTTTTGTCATTTCTGGGTCTGTGGCACGTGACCTTTCTCCAGAAAACTGGTGTTATCTTACTGATAGGTGGATGCTTCTGTGGCTTTTATCTGTATTGCAATTATAATGCTGTGACAGAAGTGAAATATGCTGTATTAAGAGTAGACTAGGAAATATCTCTAATTGGCCATTTAGCTCCTTCCCATGA
>VZTT01054257.1:2971-14482 GCA_013400855.1 Buphagus erythrorhynchus | reverse complement strand
ATATATTTGATTACAATGAAAATATAGATTCTTAAAATATATTCCATTATTAGCAAGACGTGAGGACAATAGCATAGTTGGTTGTTTTAAGAGGAAAAAAAAGGCAAAGGAAAATAAGTACGTGCACAAAGTAATGTTCTCTTGCACCACCATACAGTGGTATGTAATTTTTTAATGTGGCTTGTAATTTTTTACTTTAAATATCACACATAATAGTTAAAAATATTATTTTACCAGTAGATGTCAGTGCAACCATTGAACTCAACTATAATATAAGAGAGTATATTCTTCATATTCACTTCTGCAGACAAATGAAAGTATATTAATGAAAATTATATCATGAAACAGTTTGTGTGATGGTTTGGGAAAATTCTGAGTCTGCTTTCCTTGTACGGTTTGATTTATAGCTTCAGAAGCTTGAAAGGAGCTTCTGTTCAAAAAATGTCAGAGGTATTTTCTAGGTATCTTCTTTACTTTCTGAACAGCAACTCTAATTTTCCTTTTTTTATTCCTCCCAAAACTATTGAATGTACTTTAATATGTAGCATTAACAGAAATAGGTATCGGGACTTGATTTTTTCCAACCGGAACCTACGACTATCTATCCAAATGCACAGCAACAATTTATCAAAGATAACTGTAGCTTTCTCTGATCTTTCCAGGTAGAGTCCAGAGCTGAGTGAACTGCATGGTAGCTAATATAGGCAGTTAAATTGGTGGGGCCGTATATAATGAACTGGTAAGTTTAGAATTTCATTAAAAAATAAAATAGCTTACCATGATTTTCTTTCCTATTTTAAGTTGTCATATGCCAAGACTAGGATTCTTTGTTTTTTTCTGCAATAGCTGATGCTAGTCATGACACTTCCAGCAGAAAATTCGGTTCTCCATGATCATTTAGATGTTACTGATGTTATTAACTCTTGACAGAGAACACAGAACTCACTCCAAAACCCAAAGTCCATGGTAGAATGAAATCCACTGAGATGTTTACCCGAAACCAAAGAAGGAAAAGCAGAGAGAAGAAGAACTATTAAATTACAGTTAAACTCTTAAAAGTAACCAGTACAAGCTACTATTAAGTTAAATAAAGTCATTATGGGCAAATTGTTCTACTTCTTTGTGTTTTTAGAAACTCGTGTGAGAACCCCCACGATGGAATATTAAACAGAGTAAGTTGAAATGTAGAAGTTTCATTAACGTACATGGTCCTGTCTCCTCCCTTTGACTCCTGTTACCTGTGTCTTGTCTGTATACAAATATCAGTTTCCTGTAGTGAGGTGGAATATTTTGTGAATCATTTGAGAAATGCACAATGTTCTACAAAGACACCAGGATAATCAGGAGCAGGTCTGTTCTTGACTAACATCCTTCTTGGCTTCATGAATTGTAGGAAGTTTAACATCTCTTCATCAAACTCAATAGACTGTATTATTTACAATCTCCACAGTTCTCCTGAAAGACAGTAATCAGTCCTGTTGTGGTTGGGGTCCTTGTTGAGGTGAAGCAGGTAAAGAAACAGGAATGGCCTTTGCAAGGGTTTCACAGAGATGTTTAATTCAGCCACGCGTGTGCACAGCCCGGAGTTGAGGCAAAGGCAAGACCATTAGTCTGGGAGTCCAGGTTAAGTACATGGGGGTTTTACAAGGGGGTTAGGGCATAGGGGCCAACAAGGAAACAGGGTGGGAGTGACCAAAAGGCTGGCAGACAGGGAGAGGGCCGGGGGCTGTCCTAAGGAACAGAACATGGTTTTCTTGACCTAATAGAACAGGATTCGTTATCAAAAGGAGATAACTGAGAGGCTTCTCATATCTTTCTAACTGGGAGTGCCTTTCAAGGTCTCCACACAATCCCACATTGCTGATCATTGCCAGTAATCAGTCCCACATTGCTGATCATTACCAGACAGCTGACATTAAGATGTATAAAGTACATAATATGCAGAACAGGAGAATGGTTACAGAGCTTGGGATGAATATGCCTCAGTGATACTAAGTTTTCTGATTAGATATGTGAACAAGAAAGACGAGAAATGAAATCAGGCACCCAGGAGACCCTAGTTAATACACAGTCTGGAAAATGAAGTTAGGATCAAAGATAAAGAATACTCTGCTTGAAGGCACTAGCCTCTTAAAATCAACAGACCCGTGAAAGAAAATGGAACGTAACACATAACACTTCAAAGCCTTTCACCAATTCTTCAGTACTTCTATTAATCACATAGCAATGCTACGTGAGAAGGGTTTGTCCCTGTGAAAGACAAAAAACCTTTTCACATATTACTCTCTGAAGAGCTAAACTAAAATTAGTCAGTGATATTTTGAAAAAATTCAAGGAAAAATTTGGTCCCCTCAGTACTAAAGTTGAAAAGAAAGATGCAGGTTTAGAACCCTAGGCAGAAGATAAATTTCACACAGTATAACATTACAAGTACAGACTTTCAGGGAAGAAAGGCTGTATTTAATTAAACAATAACACTTTTTACTTTTACTTAAAAATATGTTTAAAAATTGATAGGAGGGCTGCCTGTCTTCAGATGCCAGGCTGTATACGCATTCAGACTTTGCTAATATTTTCTGAATTAATGTTCCTTTTGCATTGCCTGCACCATGAGAGTAGGATCTTCATGCTATTACATGTGCAAGACCTTTCATAACCTTTGGTGGCCTTGATTCCCCTTTGGTGGATTGGCCTCATCACTAGATATGAAAATTCACCCCAGTAGGGAAATCATAAAATCCATGATGAAATCATACCCATCTAGGATCTAACTGCCACGTCTCCCTTGCTCACTGCTGAAATGGCTGCTTTCCTTGATGCACCCCATCTCACTCAAAGATAGCTATCCTGAGCATGGTCCTTAGAGGGGCACCTTTCCAGACACAAGTGAGCTGAGCTCAAACCACAGCCTTTGAAGCACCTGCTCAGCTGCTGAAGGGTTTCAAGACAATATGTGAAAAATGATAGATGGTGGCATCACTTTAACAACATATGTGACTTGGTTAAAGCCTCCTTCACCTTGCTTACTTCTTTCCAGGAGTTCCATCAAGTACCTCAAGAACTCAGCAAGTACCAATTGCAACCCATCACAGTAATTCTTCACTGCCATAAGATAGCAAGATTCTCCAATTTCTATAGCTTTGCAATGAATACTTGACATAAGTTGATGAGATATGTACTGTTGCTAGCTTACTCAAAGGCTAAGCTAAGCTGGAGTGGATGGCTCTGTGCTTCCTTACCCTCCATATTACTTGGTGGTGTTGCAAAAAGTAAAGGAACTGAGTAGTAGCATAAGGAAGGTAGCA
The DNA here is from genome assembly GCA_013400855.1 of Buphagus erythrorhynchus. Classification (NCBI taxonomy): domain Eukaryota; kingdom Metazoa; phylum Chordata; class Aves; order Passeriformes; family Sturnidae; genus Buphagus; species Buphagus erythrorhynchus. The sequence goes on along the minus strand of VZTT01054257.1, from coordinate 11,177 downwards.
GCTTTCCACTTTTTTTTTTTCCTTTCGAAGACTGCTAGATCACTCACTTCATTTACTGAGGAGGATCTTTAAGTGAGATTTATCAGAGAAACCTAACTGGGAGACATGAAAAGTAAACATGAAAAGTAGCCTGTCCTAATAAAGCTCTTCATAGCAACAGACATAAATGTGCTCTCTGGTGTCAACAGTGGTTTTTCAATTATTTGCCTCAGTGATACAGTGGTAGAGGCAATACCTGCTTGGTACTAGGAGGAAGGCAATGGAGTTCAATTCCATAAAGAATCTAGGCACCAAATTCCTAGCCCAAAATCTTTCTTTGCTTAGGTCTTCAACATCTAAGACCAGCTAAGGAGGTCCCAGTGCCCTGAGCTGGAGGACTCAGTGAAAATGATAAACACACTGTAGGCCCTGTGCAGGATCTGCTGTTCCAGCTGGATCCCTCTAAGTCCATGGGGCCTTATGGAATTCATCTGAGAATACTGAAAGTTCTGGCTGCAAGGTCTCTCTCAATGATTTTTGAGCAGTCTTGGACTCTGGAGAGATCCCAGTTGACTGAATGCTGGCTAATGTTGTCCTAGTTTTCAAGAAGGGCAAGAAGGATGATTCTGGAAGCTACAGACCTCACTTCAGTAACTGGTAAAATTATGGAGAAGATTATTCTTCTGGGAATTATTTAAAAACACCTGAAGGACAGGCAGGTATCAATCAGAGGCAGCAGGGCTTCATGAAAGGAAAGTCCTGCTTATTAAACTTAATTTCCTTTTATGACAAGGTACCACACCTGGTTAATCAAGGGAAGACAGAACATGTAATCTTTTTGGATTTCTAAAGCTTTCAAAACTGTCTTTCACAGTATCCTCCTGGAAAAAACTGTCCAGTGCACAATGCAATAAATGCCTCAGGGAATGAGTGAGCAAGTGGCTCATGGGTGGGCACAGGGGGTTTCAGTGAATGGGGTGACAGCAGACTGGTGACCTGTCACTATTGGGGTTTCACAGGGCTCCATCCTTGGCTCTGTGCTCTTTGATATCTTCAAAAATTATTTGGATGCAGGACTTGAGAGGATGCTGAGTGAGTTTGCCAATGATCCTAAACTGGGAGGAGTTGTTTGACTCTCTTAAAGGCAGTGAGGCGCTGCACAGAGACCTTGATAAGTTAAAGGGCTGAGCAAACACCACCAACACATTGTTTACAAGGCAGAGTACTGGATTCTACATCTGGGATGGGGCAACCCTGGATGTATGGACAGACTGGGGAATGGGATGCTGGAAAGCTGTGCCATGGAAAGGCACCTGGGGGTCCTGGTTGATGGCAAGCTGAACCTGAGCCAGCAGTGCCCTGGAGCCAGGAGGGCCAACCCTGTCCTGGGGGGCATCAGGCACAGCATCACAGCCAGGCAAGGGAGGGGATTGTCCTGCTCTGCTCTGAGCTGGGGCAGCCTCACCTCCAGTGCTGGGGGCTGGTCTGGGTGTCACAGTATGAGAAAGATGTGAAACTGTTAGAGAGTGTCCAAAGGAGGGCAACGAGGATGGTGAAGGGCCTTGAGGGGAAGCTGTGGGAGGAGTGGCTGAGGTCACTTGGTCTGTTCAGCCTGAAGGAGACTGAGAGGAGACCTCATTGCAGTCTAAAAGTTCCTTGTGAGGTGAAGAGGAAGGATAGGCAATAATCTGCTCTCTGTGATGACCGGTGACAGGACCCAAGGGAATGGCCTGGAGCTGTGTCAGAGTATGTTTAGGTTAAATATCAGGAAAAGGTTTTTCATCCAGAGGATGAAAAGAGGAAAGTGGTCATGGGAGAGACAGTTCAAGAAGAGTTTGGACAGTGTTTTCAGATACACAGTGAGATTCTTACGGTTGTCCTGTGCAGGACCAGGAGCTGGACTTTGACAGTCTTTGTAAATCCCTTCCAACTCAGGATAATGTATGATTCTAATATTCTAACTGTTTGGTGAATTATGCACTAGCTTTCATCCAGGGCAACAGAAGACAAGGCATGTCCTCTGAGAAAAGCATAATAGCATGCAAATTGGTAGTAAATACAATGAGGAACTTGTCCTGTTGCAGCCTCCTAGTTTTTGTTTATTTTTCTAGCCAGTACCAGGCACTGAACGAATAAAGTTTGACACATACAAGAGCCAGGTTAGCTTGGTCAAAGTTCAATTTCCTTTTACACTCCATAGTGGTGCCCTCAAGACTGCAGTGCTATGGTCCCAACAGCTTGGCATCAACAAAAGCCACAAATACTTTAAAATACTTGGAATTAAAAATACTGATAATAGGCATCATGAAAATAATAGAATTGCATATGAGTGTACATTGATGGAAGCAATAAGATGAGTTTGACTGCTCATGTTGGTCAGAACCACTAGGCAAATACATTAAAAAAAAAATACACATCATCTGACTTGAAACACAGATTACGTAGTTCATGTCCATGGTAGAGCCAGATCAGTATTTTAGTTCACAAAAACATGAATAAAACATAGTTTTAAAAGACAGAAAGTAGAGTCTTCATATAATTTTGAGGAGAAGTTTGTTGTTTTTTTTTTTTTAAATAGAGAGTGATTGACTGAAGACTACAGATACAACTAAATACTGAAGGCATTTGAAAACCTAGCCCAGATGCAAATTTTGTCTTTGTGTCTGTAACAATCTAACTCAAAAGTGAGAAACGAACATCACAGAGCCTGGAGGTAAGGTAGTAATAGAAATCTGGGTGTGAATTCTCTGATTATGATGTGTGTCTTCATACACATACTACTTTTGAGGGCACCCCCATCTTTATGTAAATGATGAATTCCTAAAATGTGTACCATATGATCTGCAGAATAACAATGCCCCAGTTTTGCATAAATTAAACAGCAGATCCTGATTACTAAGCTTTCCCATTTACATTATGCCTCAGTTCCAAATCCATGGGATATAAATGAGAGCAGCATATGGTCCAGAATGGGAAAGCTGTGGGACTTTCATGTATGCACCATGGGAGCAAATGGCTGTCCCACAGATGGTGCAGTATTTAGATGCATCTCCTGTATGATGGATGCCAACGCACAGGGGGATGAAGCCATGAGTAGCCTCTAGAGGTCCCCACTGGCAGGCATGTCTAGAACAGATGCTAGAGCTACACAAAGGGTTTGCAAGGGGAGATCTTTTTATATCTTGGCTTTCAGTTTTCAGTGCTTGTCTTTATGCAGAAATTTATGGCATAGCTGAACGATCTTTCCAAAAAGCTGTACTATAGTTAGAACTTCTCTGTGACAGCAATAATAATAAAAATAATTTTATTTCAGAATAATCACTTCAGTTTTTTACATGAGTAATGCAGGGAACTGACACACTTTTTGAGGTTTGTTTTAAACTCTCTTGGCCTGGGGCTGTGACAAGAAATTCACAAAGCAAAATAGATGATAAAGAAAGGTACGAGAGCTACTTCCGTATTCCACAGACTTCCATAGACTCAAGTTATATACAATGCTGTAAACCCTGACAGAGGGGAACATTTAGACACAGCCAACAGGTACAATATCACTGACAGGAAAGTCAGAAAAATCTTTATGTGAAAAATAATTCAGTCCACTGGTATATTTTTAAATATCAGGTTCGATTATTTGGAGAAGAATTATAAGATACTGGAAAAAAAAGACGTTTTATTTCAAAAACTGCTCTGTATTTACCTGTGAATCCATAGCCAGCTGTAAACAATAAATTAGTTGGTCCACAGGGATTCTAGCCTGCTGGTACGTGTCCCATCAGCTATAATCAAAAGACACATATAAAGCAGCAGAAGATTGTCACAACAAACAGATAAGAAAATACTTGTGACAAATGACAGCACTGAACTTAGTAAAGCAAGGCACCGTGTGCATACAAAACTCCACTCCCTGGCCTTTGTCCCATGGCTAACCATATCTCCTACACCCTGCCTGCCGTGCATGCACTCTCCTCCTGATCCCTCTCCCATTTCTTCCTCTTACAGTCATGCTCCTTTGCCCTCCAGATGCTTTCATGAATGCTTTATAGTGTTGCTCGCATCAGGATTCTTACCACAGACTGGGAACTTGATGTCCTTTTGAAAATGCCTAGTTGGGCAGCAAGGGACAGGCTTCCATGTCAGTTTTGGAGAAAGTGAGTGGTGGGAGCTAGGCCAGACACAGAAAGGATTGATCCTTCTCTATTATCAGGGTGAAGATTTCTGGATCAGAGCCTAGCTAGCAGAAAACAGAGCAGAGACATGCTAAAGCAGGCATGGGTGCAGAGATGTGGCAGCAGCAGAATGTGTGGTTAACTCCATATAGTGGGATTGATACTGTTGGGGAATGCTCTCTGCTGGCTGCTTGAGACTCCAAAAGCTTCTCCCACATGCTTCGTACACACATGAAATATGTTTTTTCACACTTTTGTCTCCTCACCCCTTTTTCCCCTCCTACAAAACAGTTTTCTTTCACAACAGAGTTAAAGTGAGTCTACAAACTTCCTTATAAGAATTTACCTCAGCCCTTCAAAAAGCTGTGCCAGCACTTTCTAAGGATAAGGGTCAAGAAACAGCAGAGATAGATCAGGATTTTTTTTGCCTTTGTCCAGGTGTAGCTAAAGTCCCAGTTCACCCACAGCATATAAGAAGAATATGATGGATAGATGAAAAATTTTATAAAATCTTGCTATGTTTGAGATCACAGAACAGATGTGGATCTCAGATCTCTAGCAGGTTCACTGCACTGGTGGAATCCAAAGAACAGAGGTTTTTCTGTGTGGTCATTCTGTAAATCAAGGGCAGACTGTATGTATATTATACAAAGCTTAATCTCTGAATTCCCTTCCCCCCATTCTCTCCAGTCTTTCCTTTATCTATTTCTTTGATTTTTTTTCTTTTCAATTTGTGTTTACAGTTAGTTTTATTAAGGACATTCTGCTTCATCCTACTTTTCTGTTCCAAACATCTGGTAGTTTTTTGATCCTGTTTTGCTTTTTCCCTCCTCTTAAATAGTGGTGAATAATTTTTCTCAGCTTTTCATTAGCCTTTTCTTCAAAATGTATCAAGATTTTTCAGATTTATTATTTTCTGTGAAGACCTTTTCCCCATTCCAATTCCATTTATGAGACTGGATCAGTTCAATCTCTCTTCTTTGACCTTTCACTTTTTTGTTCCCAAAGTCTCACTGTATTTGGAATTAAAATGCCCTTCTAAAGATTACATATTGAAAACAATGTGTCTACACAGACTGAAGGTTACAGTCATTCCCAGGCTATGGAACTCTCATTAAGAGGCCATTTGGTCTTCAGCAGATCCATAAAAACCAATACACACCATCTATGTAAATACAAGACACGTATAATGTGTTTTAGTGTTGCATATTTGAAAATTTCACAGCTAAATGTGCATGACTGTATAAAGTCAACTGTCCTCTCCACCTCCAAAGGTGTCTCACAGGAGACCAAATGTATCCCTGAGTAGTTCCACAACAGACACCGAAGAAACACAAAAACAAAATCTGGTAGAGAGTTCTGGTAGACATCAAAGACCTATAAGAGATCTAAATTTGTGAAGTACAATGAGTGTTAAAAATGAAAATAATTACATGCATAAATGGTTACTGTTTTTTCCCCATTATATAATTTGAATTGATATTATTATTTTTAACTGATGTATTTACTCAGTAGGATGTTCCACTCCCAAAGTTATACACACGCTTGACAAGTTGTATTTGATACAGGCAGTGTCATGAATCAATTTACTTAAACATTTAATCATTAGACCAAATTTCACCATTAAAAAAAGAAGCATGAATGGCTAACTAGATTTCTAGATGCTCACAATATATTTCCAAATGAAAAATGCATCATCTTTCCAGTTACAACAGTATAGATCAAAATTATGACCCTTTTCTTCTACCAATTTAATTGAGAAGGCAATTAATCTGAGTAATTTTTTCCATTACTTTTGTTCTATGTAAGATTACAAAAAGTTTGATAACTTCAGTAAAGTGAGGAAAGCAGCTTTTTTCTTCATATAGAAAATGTCCTCAATAGCTAAAACACAATAGAAAAAAAAAATCCTGCTGGGCATGAAAATGTATCAAATCAGCTCACTGCATTTAAAGCTCCAAAGTTTAAATTCGACCTGCATATTGTCATCCAAGTGACTAATGGAGGAGTTTTACTTGGAAATGCTCTTGGAAAGTGTTCAACCCAGTTTTGGCAGCAATAATTTCACTGTAGTTTGGGGAGAATATCACCTTCTCAGAGTGTGCAACTTGCTGGCATTAGCCCAGAAGTAATCTACCAGAATCACTTATCTAGCTCTTAAACACATCCAATGAGCATTTTGGGAAGAGTCCCTAAAAGGACACACAGTATCTCTTCTGTTTTGCGTGTAGTATCTTATCTTTGTTCTCAAATGCAGAATGTCAAAGTCTTAAGAGGAACTTTTCAACCAAGGAAATATTTTTCACAAATATAATACAGAGACAATAGCATTTGGAGTTGAACTTACATTTTACTCACTGCTACCTCTCTCACTGGAATTAACCTGGTCAGTAATAACTTCCAAAAAGAATTCTGTCTCTTGTGTAATTTTTTTTTCCCACACAGTTCCACCAGCTCTTAAACTCCATTTTCTTTTATCTATTAGAAAATTAAAGAAAACTTTTTGATTGTATTTAATTGTCTCAGTCACAGATTGTAGGATCACAGAATGCTTTGGGTTAGAAGGGACCTTAAAGGTCACCTAGTTCCAATGCCTGTACTGTGGTCAGGGGCATCTTCCAGTAGAAGAATCATAGAACCACACTGTGGCTGAAGCTAGCCAGCACCTCTACAGAGAGCCCAGTCCTAACTCTGCTTATTAGAGACAGAGCAGAGAGCCTAGAGCAGAGAGAGCTGCAGCAGGTTGCTCAGGGGTATGTCCAGTCAGGTTGGTTATCTCCAAAGATGGAGACTCCACAGCCTTTGTGGGCTCAGCATCAGTGTTCAGCTGTGATTGTCATTACACAAGAAAAAAAAGAGGTCTTTTTAAACTTATGTTTAAGTGGTATTTACTGCATTTCAGTTCAGTTTGTATCCATCACTTCTCATCCTGTCACCAAGCACAACTGAAAAGAGTCTGTCTCTATCTTCTTTAGTGCACCATCACATATGTACATAGATTATTGTCTCCTGAGTCTTCCTTAAGGTAAACATTTTCAGAAGTCTCAACCTGCTTGCATATGACAAATGCATCAGTACTTTCGAATTTTAGTGACCTTTCACTCTAACTTCCATAGTATGTCTATTTCTTTCTTATACTGGAAAGCCCAGTGCTGGACCCAGCATTCCAGGGAGGGTCTCACCAGTGCTTAGTGGAGAGAAAGGATCACATCCCTTGGTCTGTTTGTAACACTTTTTCTGATGAAGTTCTAAATACTGTCAGATTTCTATATGGGAAGGGCACACTGCTGACTCATGGTCAGGCTAGCGTCTACCAGGACCCCCTGTATCTCTTCTGCAAAGCTACTTTCCAGCTGGTTGGCTCCCAGTCTTTGTAGCTGAATGGAATTATTTCTTACCAGATACAGACTTTGCTTTTCACTCATTTAAATTCATGGAGTTTCTTGAATCTCACTTCTTCAGTGTGTCCAGGTCCCTCTGAATGGCAGCAAGGACAGCTGATGTAACTAGCCATGCCTCCTGGTTTTGTATCTTCAGCAAATTTGGTGAGTGTGCACTCTGTCCCGTCATTAAGGTCATTAAAACAGGTGTTAACCATTGTTGGACCAACTATTGGCTCCTGGAGTAAACCTGTAGTGATTATCCTCCTGATGAAGTTTGTGCTGCTTTTATATCTCTTCGTCTAGTAAAGAGATTTTGACAGCTTTCAATCCACCTCACTGTGCATTTATCTAACCTATACCTCCTCAGCTTTGTCAGCATTTTCTGTGGTGGTGGTAAAACCCTTGTTAAATCAAGCTTAAGAGCACCAACTTCTCACCCCCCTCATTCCTCATCCATAAAGCCCTTTCTATCATTGTAGAAGACTATGAGAATGGTCAGATAGGATCTCAATTTATATATCCGTATTGATTTCTTCAAATACCCTACTTGTCCCCAATATCCTTTGAAATAATTTTCAGAATTTTTAGTCCACAATCTTCCTGGGGATTCAGGTGAGGCTAAGCAGTGCTCCCCCAGATACTCCTTCTTGACCTTCTTGAACACAGGAGTGATATTTA
>VZTT01054256.1:46278-57656 GCA_013400855.1 Buphagus erythrorhynchus | reverse complement strand
TTTTTTTTTTTTTTTTTTTTGTGCTGCTGCAGGTAATGACATCAGTATAGTGTTATTTGGCCTGTTACTCTTGAACTCAGCCAGCACTGGGGAGTTTTTTATGTGAAGCTGTCATCAGCAGAGATGCTTAGCAAAAAAACTTCTTACAGAAAACTGCTTTTATCCCCATGCTTTCCAAGACAATTCTATTTACTATGAATCAGCATGACATCCACTCCAGATCCTTAAGACTTCTGAGCAGTAAGTGCATGTCACAACAGCAACAGTGATGTGGATTACACGGTTCTATTCTGATTCACTGAGTTTGTCAACAGGAGAGAGATGATGAAAGCTTAATGGACAGATCAAAAAATTCAGAGGTATTGCACTGATTACTGTAAGCAAAGCTGCTCTTGATGAGAACAGAAATAATTCAGAGGATTTCTTCCTGTTAGAAGACAGACATACCTAACATGTTTTTCACATATTCAGTTCTTTTCCAGGAGACACATTTGCTTTGGTGTCTGAAAAAATTGGTTTACATCATTCAGAGAAAAACACAGTTATGCCTCCCATAGTAGCTTCCAAGGTAGAATGTAACTTCATAGAACAGCTATTTCTTCATATGTTGCAGTCAATGGTAATTAGGCAAACTCTGAAATGCTTAGAAAGAAACTAGTGTACTTCAACCACTGTAATTTTCCTGTTTGCCCTGAGGAGAATCTTTTTATTTTGTTTCTGGTCAGCAGAGATTTTGTAGTTCCAAGAGCAGTCATTCCACCTACTTCCTTACACTCTTGATTTATATTAAAAAATAAATGAAAACCTCAGCAACTAACCATAATAATTTTAAAAATGAAAAAAAAAATCCAAAATAATCAATAAACCAACTAGGACACTAGTGAGGATAGAATGGACAATCTCTTTAACGTCTTAGAAAACTCTTCAAAGTTCCTAATCCTAATATTTGGTCACCTCAAATCACAGCCATATCTTCTCTAGCCAAATTTTACAATACGCTCTAAATGTGAGAAATGAAAGTTATGGTTACATTGCTTGTGAAAAGAGACATCACACCAGGTCTTAGAAAGGCCACAACCAAACAGCACCCTAAAATTGTTTCCCCTCTTATCATTAATTCCAGCATAGGCACAGGTATTGATAAAACCCTACAGCCATATGGATCAAAGTCAAAACAGCTTTGACAGCTGGATTCCATAACATCTAGGACTTTTTCAGGCAAAGCACAGCAAGCTCCACTCATGGGGGTAACAGGCAAATACAGACTGGCCCACAGAGTCCTGCTTGTGCAGCAAAAGGCAGAGAGGTTATTTCAGAGGAGAATGCTCACAGGGTAGGAAAGGCTTCCTGGTTGTTGTGTTTTCTGGGATATGAAGGGGGTCATTCAAGGCCATACCTCCTCTCCCCAGTAATTACAAGTATGCCAGTATGACACACTGAGTATGGAAGGTATTGATGGATGACAACAACATGATTAACTTCCAATCTTTTTCCAGTTTGTGGGAGGAAGAAAAACACGCACCCAAGGCCACAAGTGCAGCGCCTGTGCCAAACCAAGGTCATGACACTGACACAATTTAAAGGCGTCAGCAGCATCACAGCACTGGGGGATTCCAGCCACCACCACATTTTTCAGTGCTAACCATGAGCAGCGAAGTCGGATGTTGGTCGATAACTCAGAATTTTAGTCATTAAGTAGTGGCTTTCTGGGCAAAGACACTGCCTGAAACAATTATGATCACTCCTTCTTCAGGAGTCACAGATGGTTTCTTCTAAGAGACTTTATCAGCAGAGACTAAAATCCAACATGGCTGCAGAGCTTTCAAAGGCAAATGATAATGTACTCTTACTTGTATTATTTAGGCTACAGATGTTTACTCAGAGCTACTCTACTGAAATCCCAGAACCTGTGGTTAGCAATTTTGAAGTATTAAAACAGAAAAATGAGCCATGGCTGAAAGACTCAAAACATATTGTCTCTTAGTAGGCTTTCCTCAGTGGTTTATCACTTTGTGTCTTTAGCAAATTCATCCTCTTGCTAATTCACTTATCTGTAACTCTCAGCTCTTGGTTCTTTCTGACAGCACAGCACATTCAAGCTGCACCAAAACTAGTTCTGCAACATCACTGTAAGGTTTCAAGGCACAGATGAAATGATAAAGATCCAGCAGTTAAAGTCTGTACGACCAGTATTACAAAGGAAGCACTTTTGCACTCCACAGTGTGTGTATGTATCACAGAACATGGCAAATGGCCAATCTCTCCTCTTCTTAAAGTAACAGATAAAACCAGTAATATTTAAACTGTCTTGCTTCAGCTTCTTACTCCTGGAGTTTTCTCCCTTTAAATACTTCATTGGTCAGTTTTCCCCCTTCCTCCCAGTGCCCAACAGCACTGATTTACAATGGTTTGATATAAATTCTTTCCTTCTAAACATGCACCCTATTCAACCCATCCTCCTACACAGACTTAACCAAATCTCTGATCTTTTATTTTGTAATCATGTAATTTGATGTGCAATCTTCTGTAAGATCTCAATTTTAGCTGAATACAGTCTTATAAACACCCTTTTAAAAGTGGATACTGACCTTGAGGTGAGGCTGAAGGGAGCAGCAAATCCAGGAAGGAGATGCGAAAGAGAAAGAGTTAGAGTTTGTGAAAACAGAGTCCAGAGGTAAAGCAGTTCAAGAACAAAGGACAAAACAAGCAGATATAAATCAGGTAATGACACACAGACACACAATCATTCACAAACGCAGAGCTGCATGTTTTATAGACATCTTAAAAAAAAACAAACAAACCACCAAGAAATAAGAGAAAACAGGACCTTTAGATTAGATTACACCATTTCAATTAGAGGCAACTTTCTGCAGAGAAAATAGTCTCCCATATGTAACAGTTCTTGGAAAAAGAAAATAAGCCATCTTACAAGAAAACTCTGGATTTACATCACATCATTAGCAAGTACCCTTCTTCCTGAATTCTAATGAACATTTTGAAAATAGAGAGTTTGACTATCTGAGATGAAACCTAATATCTTCCTTTACAACATCTTCTAAGGGCTTATTTTCTCGCTATGAGCAAGACATGCAATTTTTTCACTTTTCCTGCAGATGATCCCAACTTGTCTAAACAGACTAAATAGAAAGGAAAAAAACCCCAATTACTGAGTAAGTCCTCGAGACCTAAAGACTTGTCAAAGCTAAAAGCTCATCTTTCTTTATTTTGACATTGAAGTCACCCCTTCCATAGAGAAACAAAAACAGCAGCTGCCTCTTCTTCCTGCCACATAATTCTCCGGTATAAGGTGCAATCTAAAAACAATAATGACCAAACAGGTATTTTTTGACAGTTCTCTCCAACATTGCTCAACAGCAGAACTGACCAAGACAAAATGCTGGAGTCCTCTGTATAACATGAGGTCCCATAGGTTCATTATTGCTTTTTTTTCCCCCAAATGTCTCCAGTATCTTTCATAGGCATCTGCTGTCAATTTCACTGATAATAACAAGGTAATTCAACAAGGAACTATAAATACCAATCTTTTCTATCTGGTTTTAAATTTGATGATTTTCAGTCAATACAAGAGAGGCAAAGGAAATGTTCTTCTGTCCAAATTAGCAATTTGGCTTTCACAGTTTTTGTACTTCTCCCATGGCAAAATTTCACTCTAAAAAGGCAGGCTATGGGCTGGATAAAAATATTTCTATAGGACAGGCTAACTGCTATATTCTCTATTACTCTTGGTATGTGGAGGCATGTAAATGAAATTTGAAGTCCTTATTTATTGCATAAATTTTACTATCAACCATGTAGGGTACTGAATTTGTACAAGCAGCTGTTGTTGGTCTGTAACAGATTAACTAGTGCAAAGGTACTTTTCTTTGGCTTCTGAACCAACATTCTTCCAATCAAGCTCTTCAAGGACAGCTGTTGTAAAGACTGAATTATTTGGGGATTTGGGGAAAGATGAGACTTGTGAAGTGCCAAATACCACATCTCAGCGTTTGATCTTGAAGTAACTTGAATGTTCCAAAAGCTTTGGTTAATTCATACAGAAAAATGTGTAAGTAACAATTCTGACTGAAATCCAAGACTACGAACAAATTTAACAAAAGAGAACAAAAATGTGAAAATAAACAGTTGGTTAAATGTGGGAATAAATATGGTAAGGGGAAAAATTTAGGACTTCTCATTTTGTGTTTCAGGGATCCTTTGCTATTCCTGGTTGTGTTGTAATGATGTGGTATTGTTTCTTCAGTTTAACAGTGGAAAAACATACAGGCTACAACTCAGAACAGCACAGTAGAATTTAAATGAACCATACAGTTTTTCCAACTGCTATTAAAGGTAGCATCTTTTGCTGGCATAGTATGAAGGCAAAACAGCATGTAAAACACTATGCTGAGGTCACCTGCAACTTTCTGTGTGCTACAGAAGTATTATTTAACCAGCTGCATGGGTTTTAAACAGAGAATAATTATTGCTACATCTCCATTTTGTTATGGAGTAATTCTTTCTTCCAAAGAAAAATACATTTTGTGTAATGGCTAGCCCCTTTTCCTAGTTTTTGTTACAGAAGTACAAAGTCTTTTTAAGTAGTGTGGATTTTTAGAATAACCATAATATTTATCCAAACAAAAATAAGGACTATGTGTGAAAGCACATTATAATTAGAAGAAAAGTCCATAAGTGTGCTGTCACTCAAACTAAAACCAAGGCAGACACCTGAAACTGCCAGCTATTGGGAAATAACTGGAGATCTGCCATGGACTGGAGGTGAAGCCTCAGTTCATGGGCTACATCAGTGAAATTGAACACAGGAGCACAGCAAGCATCTGCCCCAGGCAGCAGCACCGAGCAAGCAGGACCAGATACATACCGAGACATGCTCATTACAGAGCAAAATCACAAGTTTTAGTTTGCACTCTTTCCCTTCAAGCAAGAACACACACTTGCAGCATTCCTTACAGGATCCAGCAGCAGCGCTCCTGCCCAGCCCCATTAACTGTGTACTCCGATGCAACAGTCACACAGGGAGACAAGACAATTGTAATGCCAACTGGCAGTCTCAGAGAAACTCACTCTCTTCTAAAATACCATATTGCTTTTTTTTCCCCCAGAGCCGACTTAAATCTGATCACTGAGTGAAGATCCAAAAAATGAGATGTGAAAGATTAAGCATTTTCATTAAGAAATCTCTATTTTAAAAGCTGTTGGTTATTCCTGCCACAATTTTTTCCGCATGCTTGTGTATTACAAGGAGTGGAATGAGCCTGCTACATTTGTCTCAGATGTACTTAGGATGTAGTTTATGTAATGATTTTCAGTCAACCTTTGAATTCCCCTTGTTTGACAGTGAGTGATTGTGTATATTTATTACCCTGTCATTCCTTCAAAGCAGTCTGACAGGGAACAATAGGCATTTGATCTTCCTTGTGTTTGTCAAAGCAGAGAGGCTATTTATGTTTACTCCTTTTGACACGTTTTCTTGATAAAAAGAATGATGGCTGGTCTTTTCCTTTTTTCTAGGTTGGTATTTACAGGGATAGGGAAGAGATGGATAGGCAGAGACAGAAAGTTTGTGTATGCATCCATGCACACATGTATGCATGGATGTAAGAGCACAAACCCAGCCACAGATGGCCACAATGGAGCACTAAAATTACTATTTCACTGGCTTACTGGCAATTACTGCATATTCCTTTTGTTCTTTCTGTACTCCAAGACAATGCTGGGATCTGACACTTTCATTTTTACTATATCAGTTGCATAAAAGACAGCTTTGGTGGGGTTTTTTTTTACTCCTTTCACACTAAGTTGTGAGTATGGATACGCCCATACTGCTCCAAGATGTTGACTGATACAAAGCTACAAAATAGCTTTTGAAGAGATGTAGTGAAGGCAGGTAACAGTGAAACTGATATGCAGACTAGGCTCATTATTTACATGATGCTCTTTCTCCTCACGTTTATAATTATTTTAATTATATCACAGTTCTTACACTCTACTAATCTAACAGCTGGATTAGGAGATATCTTCTAAATAAAATCCATTATTGCTACAATAGAAGACAGATGACAACTCTTACTACAGATAATAGGCATGAGAGGGAATGCTTGAAAAGCACCTTGATTTAATGACAAAAAACAAGCAGGACTTCAGCACTACAGAAAATTTGGCAGAAAAAGAAGCCTTCAAAAAAGTTCACAATCATTGCTTCTCATTACTGGTATTTCTCTAGTGCAGGGTCCTTCCTGGAGGATCCAAGGTCAGATCCTTAGTCTTAAGTTAGCAGACAAACCATGCTTTCAGACAGCCCACTGCTGAACTTAACAAAGGAGTTGGTCTGTGCCCAGTTCCATGGACACGAATCACTCTGCTCAACAGTGTCAGTCATGCCTGCTTGAACACGGATATAATACCAGGTTGAGGGGGTTCACTGAGGGGATAACACAGCGAGCTCATTCAGCCCTGACCTCTCACCATGTCAGGGCTGGACTAACTGGGCTTCTTCTGCAGTATCACAAAGTTTCACAGGAAGACAGAAAGAATGGAAAATAAAGGACAGCTAAATAAAGAGCAAACTGAAGAAGGATATCCCAGTATATGAAAAAGGTGAGGATGGACTGAGGACACACCGTAAAATCACTGTGATGGGGCTTTTATCTGGTGCTCTCTCCAGATGGATTTGCAATTACTGGCAGTGTATCTGTGTCTCTCTTTTCTTTCCTTACATGTAGGTTCCAAAAGTGGTTAGTGAGTCTGAGCGTTGCTCTTAAGGTACTTGAACAAAGATTGACTTCCAGAGGGCAGACAATTGCTTTCTGAAAATCAGCATACTTTCAAATGTCTGAAGTTAAATACCTTCAAACAAATGTGCCTGCATCTTTTATTCTTACCTGTTTAAAGAAGTTATGTAGATAAGAAATGTTTTTGTTTTCCCCTGTGCAACTTGATATTGACTTCAGGTATGATGCTGATGTTGTATGAAGATAAAGCAAGACTGAGAAGAAAGAAATTACTTCTTCCTTTCCTAGCTTGGAAATTATGAAAATCTTAATATTCAACAAATCTGTGTGCTTAGAGGTGGGGCTGGCTAACTATGGGCCTGACCACTTCTTTCCATTACAAAACCCTGTCCTCAGCTGCTTGCCAAATATTAAAAAGTTGTGCTGCTATTTCCCATGACAGGTTTAACCTAACTGGGGATTTTTGTGGAGAATTTCAGCTGTGTCCTTCACAAAAGGCAGCATTTTTATGGAAAAAATTTCTTCATATACAGTTAAAGACTGTATCATTTCACATAAGATGTCAATTAAAATTATAAAGCAATCTTCATTTGGAATATCCTAAGTTGTGAGTGTTTTATTAGAATTCTGATGTTCACTTAAGCTACAGATTTTTCAGAGAAGTGGATGAAAAACACAACAACAGATTCTACCTTGTAATAATACCATACAACTATAAGATAAATATAGTTGATTTACTTTTGTGTTTTCCGGCACCAAAATGGATTGAAGTATTTTAAAATAATATTTAATTGTTTCAGGTTTTCCAATGCCTGAATCAGAGTTCAATTTATTTTTGGAGGACTATAATCAGTTAAGACAATTATATCAGAATTATAGCCATACCATCCCTCAAGGTTAATTTTAATGGTGATGATTATGACTTTATAAACACCTTTCTTTAATTTGACAACATATCTTTTACTTTAAATTATTTATATGCCTTGATGTGGTTCTTGCTTAGGAATGCTCTAAAAAACTAGTTAAAAATTCACAGAAACAACAAACTTGAAAACCAAAGAATTATTCCAAGATATGAGTAGCAGTTTGAAAGTATTTCAGCTTCAAACTGTTGACTTAAGCTTAGGGCATAATTTACTAGTACAGTTTCCTTTACACTATTCTAGGAAACTGTAAAGTTGATGGAAAATACAGCTAATTTTTCTCTCCATCTATCCTTCACAGAACACTACACAAACATATCTGTCTTAAAGAGAAACAAAACAGGATACTGCATTCTACTGTCCACATTTTTCACCACTCCTCTGAGATCCCCCAATGTTTTTTAATCTTTTATTTACTATTGAGAAGAAATATTTAAGATGAGGAGTATACCTTTCAGTTCTACAAATCAGAAGTTGGAAGGCTTCTTCTTGAAAAGGGCATCCTTAAATTCTTTTCAGGAAAACTCTCCAAATCCTCTTTCTTAAAATAGCCACTGATTCCAGCTGTCCTTTACAGGACTGCTGGTATTCCACAGCTGAGTGCTGTCTTCCTTTGTTCCCAAAGCAAAGTTTCCTTCAGGAAAAAAAGAAGCCCTGTGTCCTTAGAAGAACCACCTATCTTATATAGTGAGCGTGCCAAATGAAAATCAATTTTAAGCCTGCAACTGGAACCAGGACTTCCATATATATTCACTCAGTGCTCACTTCTGAAGAAACATATACAGATATACTTCCCTGCCACCTCTCAAGTACAAAGCCAGCTCTTACTTGCACAGTATGTGCACACCAACAGAGCTGTGTATAAACTACTCTGAAAGGTGTGATGGCTATATCCCACATAATGAACATTACTTTTTGTTTGTTTTCTTATTACAGGATGATCACAACAAAACTCAATAATAAGTCAATACTGACCTCTATCAGTGACACATTTTAAAACACTTGAAGAACAGAGTTTTAGCTGGTTCAGGCAGAACTGGTAGCAAGAGATTAGAACCAAAGGTAAAACACTGCAAGAGAACTAGAATTAAAAAGCAACAGCTTGTGTCGAGTTTAAATCAGGGAAAACAGTAGCAAACTTCCTTTGGACTGTGGTCAGAAGCAGCGCTTGTACTCGACATAAGCAGGTCCTGTTGACCTAGGGAAAGCAGCAGCATTGCAGCAGCCCCAAACAGCAGCAGCAGCAGCAGCAGAGGCCACATTCCAGCCCGGAGCAGGAACCAGAAGCCTTGAGGGCACTCACTTTCCCAGGAAGTCCCACACAAACCCCCCTACGTGTTGCGGTGCGGGGACCACCACCTGGTAGGGAGGGTGCAGTTTGCGGGAGCCGTGCTTTCTGAGGAAAGGCACAGTCACAAACATCCCCCGACAAACAGAACAGAACAACACAACTCGGGGGAGCGGGATGGGACGAGGGGGAGGGAAAAGCAAGGAAGGAAACAGAACACAAAATGAGAAGTTACAGAGAGACAGGAGGTTATGGAATAGCAATACAAAAAGCAACAGTTAGTTACAAAGGAAGTCAATAACCAGACAGCTACAAAACCCTCTAGGCCACTGCAATAGGGGACAGAAACAAATCTTACTGTTCAGCCATAGAAGAAATGTGGACTTAGTGCCCACCTTCCCATAAGAAAAAGCAAAATCCTCCCCACAGAGAATATTTACCAACGCACTTGTGCTTTCAACCTCACATTCACTCTAGGTATGTTTCAACTTTGGATAGCATGCACCATACTTAACATATTTGCTTTAGTATCTTTTATCTGAAAAGCAATGTCTCCCACTCAGGAATTACAACAGCTACTGAAGAGTGGAAGCATTTCCCTCTTTATGTTAACTTAAGCACAAGGCAGCTTTGCCTGCATTGAAAAGGTTAAAAGAACAGTTTTCTGCTTTTAATTTCATCTTCCTCTCCCTCTTTTCTCTTTCTCTGTTCCTCTGTGCTTACCTCCCTAACAGGCAACACATCTCTTCTGTGGATGAAACTGTGATACCATTTCTCTCTCCCTGACAGCATATGGTCTAGCTGTCACATAGAACTAGCAAAAGGGAAAACTACGGGGAAGAGAGATTCTCTTTTGAAAAATCCCATTTTTTTAGTACAGTTATTCTCTGTATGCGACTTTTTTCTTCTCATCTTGTTGCACACGGAACACTGACTGTTCCTGATAGGCACAGCAATATTTGCTGCTCAGCTTGCTGACAATTGCTTCTGCAGGCACTAAGGCTCTTCTTTGCACAACACAGTTTGATTAGCTGTAAAAGCATCAGAAGTCAAGACAATTTCTAGCTCACTCTGCATGGACCACAGTTTAGAAAACACTTTTAAAAGGCAAAATTATCCATTTTTTTCCCTGGAAACCAAGACTCTTCTAGCTCTAAAACATGCATGTAACATGCCTGGATATAAAGGTTCAGTCATGAAAGAATATTTTATAAACAAGCATTGTAGATAGAATCAGGACCAATCTATACATTAAATAGGCATGATAAAATCTCTGCTTTGTGCAAAAACTCACAAGAAGAAAGCAAGCTTCCAGGGAATACTTGTTTGAGGGAGTAGTCGAAAACAACTAAGGTCAAATAGAAATTCCAATAATTATTCAGAAAAAGAGAAATTATCAGTCAAAACCTCACCATAAAGTATCTGGAAGTTTCTATCTCTTTCTCCAGTGCTGTGTTTATATTACGGTTTGACCTGAAAAATCATTTCAGGTGTTGATACTTGGCTAATTCACCACACTAACAGCATCCAGATTAGATCTTTAGATCCAATAACTTTCTCTAGATCTAAACTGTTTCTCTATTTCCACTTAGAGTGGTTATAGAACATGAATATTCTTAGATTTTTCTCCTTCCCTTGATTTATTCAGCTGCTGGCAGCAACATGATAAAAGCACTCTTTTCTTTTACATAGTTGAAATACCTATTCTAGTTACTAGAAATAAGAGAAAAAATATTCTACCTTATCTCAGTACTGGTAGAAAAGATAAGTCAAAAAGAGAAGAGGACCACTCAATTTTTTGCAAGACTGAAGATCAGGTGGTAAGAAGGAATGGATAAAACTAAATAGTCAAAGTATTTACCAAATTGTTATGGAATTCTATCTAGTCATTTGGGAGTTTTATGCTTTCATAGTAAGACTTCAGTCCGTGACTGAAACATCAAGAAACTACCATGTAATAGGAAAAACAATAACTGCTGTGCAGATGTCTAGAAGTGCATCTTTTCCAAGAAAAAGCTTGCTTTCTAACTCTTTGAAGATGGTGTAAATGCTTCTATCTATAAAAGAGGAGACCCATCCTAATTTCTCTTGTTATTTTTCCTTTGTAAAATATAAACTTTTTTGTTTATAGGACATTTGTGTCTATTCAGTTTTTGATGCTGCAAGTCAAATCATGATTTATTTCTGAATGCTAATGGAATAAAAAAAAATCAGCTTGCATTATAAGTGTATGTAAGAGAATTCTCTTCCTGCCATTTCAATCTCCTCTAGGAATCAGGCTGAGGAATGATGTATATTTCTGACTTTCTTTTCCTAAACAGTAGTTACTTCTCCACAAAAAAAAAAAAAAAAAAAAAAAAAAAAAAAAAAAAAAAAAAAAAAAAAAAAAAAAAAAAAAAATATCACACTATAGTA